>OU015499.1:141219909-141344909 GCA_907164885.2 Dolomedes plantarius | reverse complement strand
ACGGATGGTATTCATCGGACCATCACTCCCGGATACCTGTTGAAACTCCTGGAGTCTGTGGGCCATCTGTTGGGTGCGGTTCTTCGGAATTTATTTGGACAGCACTCGTTGGTCTCTATCTCCAAGTTTCGTGGGTCTGCCGACTCGGGGCACATTCCGATAATCACCATTCACCTTCCACTTCTGAATCACATAGTCCACTGTCGATTTGGGGTAATTCAGCTCGTTAGATATATCCCTTAAGGATCGGCCATTTCTTTGATACCCGACGATTGCACATTTCTCGAAATCAGAAATCTCTGCACATCATGGCATCTTGCATGCAACTAATATCAATGTTGTTTCCAACACGATATTTCATGACGTAGGGTGTGACGTATATCAGGACCGCAGATATCGTCATTTGTATGGGTGTCCAAATACTTATTGGTAGATAGTGTATATATATTAGCTGAAGTCTACGGCGTTGCCCGGGATTTTAAGAATGTTTGTTAAAAAAAAGATTTGCTGCAAGTAAAAGTTACGAAGAGGTTAAGTTTCCCATAATTCCTAACATACGTCATAGCATGCTGTGTGTATTCTTTCATGTGACGTGGGCTTCGAATGAAAGTTGAGGGCAAAATAACCAAGTAATCTACTTCTGTAGAATTAGCATCGTTGTTCATAGCATCTCAATGGATTTACGCATCTGCACGGAGCTTCTTCTGGTTGAGTTTGACATATAAAAGTCGTCCACTTTCTATATTCGCGAACATGTCTACAACAAATTGAACGAAAAGTCGGTGGCAACACAAAACAAGGTTGAAATCATTTTCTCGCACCATCAACTTATAAGAATAAAAATTCATAGCAGATACTTTTTTATCTGAAATCCCCAAGGTTCTTTGGATCAACTTGCTTGATTTCAAAATGGTATCCATCTTCTGCCTGCCAAAAGATAAGTGGATATTGCAAGGCATCATACGATCTGTGTTTCACATACCCGTTGAAGGCGATGGTCTTTTTTCTGCAAAACTATGTCCCTCTGATTAAATTCATGTCCACTAATGAGAGCTGCCACCTCATTTATAACTGGGACAATGAAACGTCGCTTGTGCTCTCCAGCCGGTGTCCTGTCAGCTCGAATGACTAACCCGTAATCATCTGTCGACATGCGATCCAGTGCAGTTTTGAAGCTTCGTACGCAATTGGTTCGTACGTACCTATCCAAAAAAGACTGTAACTGCAAGATAATATCCTCTCGTGTTCCTGGAATTTTGGAGCAACGATTCTCTGTCTGTTTCCGTTCATCTCACACAAAATATATTTGAAGGAATTGATGGTCCTCATTTTATAGGGGTAAAATGGCTTCAATTCTACGATAGACTTGCCTTTGACTTTGAATGTCGGCATAAATATGCATTCAGCAACAATGCTTCTTGAGACAAATGAAGTCATTTGAACAGCAGAGTTGTACAGTCTAATGTTCTGAAGAAAATGCTTAGACGTATCCGTTTCATTGCCTATAAGTGACTTGGGTGGTTTTGGAGGTGTTTGAAGTACAGACAGACTTACTTTTCCATTTCAGCAAAACATGCCTTTAGTTTCGCCACTCCACTTCACAGCACCACAATAAGGGCAGGCATGTTCCATCCTTCCAATGACAAACCTTTCTGAAATAGCCGCTGTACTTACTGGATTGTAAACAAAAGCTACTCCTTGTAATTCTAAACTGGTAGATCTCACAGAAACTTGTTCTTTCAGCTTCCAGTCTTGCATTTATCTCTTCCTGGGATCCTTCAGCTTTCGCAACTGCTCTCGCAACTCGCTCCCAGCCTTCGAAATCTGTGTTCTTCAGATTCCACATTCAAAGAAGCTTGTTGATTGGCCGATCTTATTTTTTTCCTTTTGGAATTACTTTTATTTCCACCAAATCTAGCCCCCATTTTTTTTGGTGGTATTTTGTCTTTTTAAATTTTTCGTTGCTACCCTTTAAAGGCAAAAAAAGGAAAATAATAAAACAAAGATAACAAAGAATAACAAATACAGAAGGTCGTTCGCACTTTATGGAAAAGATTTTGATAGTTCAGTTTTATATATAAATGCCTTATTTTATGCAGTAATTTGATTCTATCTGATAGCCATGGTCCTTGACAATAGCTCTAGCTCGAATTTTCCATGAAAGTAAATTTTTGCTTGGTACTGTCATGTCAATTTTACCTCATTCCTCTTAGACCATTTTCTAAAGTCCGATCAGTGTTCTTAGATGCCGTTTTCCTAAGGCTCGTATTAAAAAACCGAAATCGCAAAAGTCCATTGGAGAAGAGTCAGGTAATTTTACAGGTATTTAATTAAATGGGATACATTTTATTCCTTTTTCTGATTCTTTCTTTGCTAAATAAGATGCAGTTGATTTAGACGTGTGACTAGAGGCTTTGTCCATATAAAGCTCAACTTTATCAATGTCCTTTCCATATAAGGCTGGAATTTCTTCTTCAAAAATTGGTTCTCAAATATTCTGCTGATAGTAGAGTGAATTAATTTTGGCTTTACTTCAGACTTTTTTTATTTTTAATTTGCCGTTGTAACAAAAACCTGCTACTATCATGAACACCTTTGAGAACTGTTCTGTACCCTGACGTAGCCATTTCGTACGGTCATTCCCGTTAGTTGAACAATAGAAAATTGATATTTTTTATTACAGTCACTACACCCATGCCCCATCGAGGGTTACCACAAATTTTCATTTTACGGCAGCTAGGTGTTTTTCATATAATTTTCTACAATTTGTTTTCCTTTCAGCAATATGCTTTGTCAAAAGCAGATGAACTTTAAGTTTAAACATCTTTTTTAACTTCAAATCTTTATGAATGGTTTTACTTACAGTGGCAGAAGACATTCCTAGTTTCGATGCAATGGATCTTTCAGTCGGCGTATTTTCCTTTAGGATCAGAGACTTCACTTTCTTGATATTTACCTGCGTTCGAACAGTCTTAGGATAAGGTTTAGTGGTCATTTTTTCATTTTTACTTTCAGTTAGACGTTTTTTCCCTTTCAAATTTAATATATTATAAATGCCTATTTTTGAAATACAATAACCGCAATTTTTACACCGTTTTATAATTTGTTGATACGAATATTTTCCCCCGGAAAGTGCAGTTACGTAACCTTCGAGCCATCTATCAATTTTATGGGCCATTTTCAAAATAAATCTTTTATTTAACATTCCAATCAAAGCAAAACTATAGCAGACGATTGTTCTGAAGTTGCCAAATTTTTTACTCAAAATGCAATCACCAAAAACAAATTACAAAATCGTTTCCATAAAGTGCGAACGACCTTGTGTAAGAACTTCCGGAATCGAAATTAATTACTGTTAAGTTTCAATTAATAAAAAAAACAATTTTTGAAGGATGAATCCAGATTATATTATAAAAATAATAATAACAATAAAAAATTGTTATTTTGTGTAAATGCGTAAATGAAAAAACGTATGAAAATAACGCTAGCCCATAAAAATATAAATATATCGTAATAATAATATATATAAATATTTATCGTCTATAAATATTTCAAAGGATTCTTGAAATCGGGTAACTTTCAAGAACAGCAAAACAGTCTTTGAGAGTTTTAACCATGAAGCTATAAGAAGGAGCGTAAACTTCAATGGGGAATTCCTTGAAAACTGGACCGATTGTGGTCGCTCACCGGCAGATGGCGCGACATGTAACATAGGTGCCGATTTTTCACTGAGTTATATGGACACGTTGAGTTATATGGATATTAAATCTGACTGTATTTCTATTCAATGTGTAAAGTTATTTCCTTGTCAATATCAATGAATAATGTTCTCTATAGTGCCGTTTACATGTGCCAAAAACCCGGGTAAAAGCAGGGTCGTTTCTTACTTTTTCCCTACGATAGGGAAAAATGCAGGGTGGATTTTCGACCCTGCTTCGACCCAGGATAAAACCCGCTAATTACCCATGATGCATTTCGAAGCTGGGAGTAAATAACATGGCGGATTTGAACTTGTGTGAATCCATGAAAATGCAGCTAAATGATCGATGGAAGGATCTGGAACCCCTTAACGATCGCATAATTTTCAAGAAAACAGTAGAAAAGTGCCTATTTTTTTCCGGAGGATTTCCTTTATTTCTTGATCTGAACCATCCCCAATTACATTATAAATAGAATGGTACTGCCATCTGGTATGTAAAATAAGAAATAAAATTTCATTTCAATAAAATTTCAGTAACATTTTCATTTAAAGTGTTATGGTAAAATTAATAAATTTAATAAGTATAATCAATAATTAAACGTAACATTAAAATTTATTTATAAATTAATTATTTTAGAATTCACAGATAAAAATTTATTTATATCTATTTATGATTTTTTTATTTATACATGACTAAAAATTACTGAAACAAAATTGAAATCAAAATTACATTTTGATTTTATAAAAGGATTTATTAAAACAATAAGTATCTTACAATTAATCTTATAATTTAAAAAAAATGCACCTATCGATTGGAAAATTTTCTTTCCAGTCTTTATTACTTCAGGAATTTAAAATAATTTCTTCCCACCAAACAGAGCTTCGTAATTTTGCCCACATTCTTTGTTGTGGAAAAACTAAATTTAGCGATGAAGCCATAGATCGTACGATTATATCTAATATCCGCATCAATCTTCTAGTTCTTATATTCCTTTTTTCCTATCTATTTTCTAAATTTATTTTTAAAAACAACAGTAAACAATCGTAAACGTTCTATAATTATCAACAGCGACTGACATATGCTGCATTTAAATAACAAATAGACACAGACGTAATTGTGTTTTAGAAGAGGAGTACATTGGTCGTGTCGACTTTATCTCCTGTAAGCAAGATATATGTAATCAAGGTGGGAGTGCTCAGTAGTTAAAATTTTAAGTAATGAATTAAAATATTAAGGTAAGAATAACGCGGGTAAAAGAAAAAAAATTAATAGTAAAGTTAAATTAAAACAAAAAAGTTAATTTTAACAGAAAAAATAGACTTACAAGTTAAGAAAATTTAGAAGAAAAATTAGATAAGACTAATAATCCACGGAAAACAAAAAAGTAATAATATTAAGAGGCCCAGAAAAGCAGATATCATAAGAATACAAAAAATATTTTTGTAAGTTTTTCAATCTTTTTGGATTTTTAAAGTTTTATGATTTTTTGTTGTTGTTGTTATTTTTAAAATTTAAGAATACGAGGTCAAAAGAACAGCAATTGGGAAAAAAAAGGCCTTCCCCAGGACCATACACTTCGTAACGAGATAAATGCGGAGTTCGAAGATGGAAAGCTAAAAATAGCAATACAGTGAATTTGGAAAAGTATGACACCGGCTGGGTTCGAACCCATAACGTGATTTACAAGGAATGATGGTGTATGAGGATCACTTCCGCCGAATCATGTGACGGCCTTTACTTCCGGTAAGACGGGTAAAAGCAGGGTGAAAATGTGGTCCCATGTAAACGGGCTTCGAAGGTTTTCCCTATTAGCGGGTAAATCCCGGGTATTATTGTTGTCCATGTAAACGCAGCTATTATCTGTAAAACCTGCCATGTATAGTTTTTGTTCAAATTTTTCTATAGTAAATTGTATATCAAGCATTAAATTTTTATTTTATAATAATGTATTAATAGTGTATGTTGTTACTTTAAATTCTTTATAATTATGAAATACTTATCTTCTACTCAACATATTTTGCGGCAAATTATGATACACGTCTCCGCTAAAGCAATCAGTTTTTTCAATCGTTCACAGAAATAAAATATAGGGTGTTTCATATTGAATGGGACAAAAAGAAAGCATAACTGTGAACGCTGTAATTACTTTATTTTGATAAATCAAATTTACAGTGAAACTATAGTTATCCAAGTTTCTATAGATGTTCTATGTGTGCCCCTCCGGTGACACGGCAAATATCTATGTGGCATTCCAGTTCCTGCCACACTCTTGATAGAATATCCTTTGTTAATGATTCGAGTACTTCAGTTGCTGTAAGTCCTGGGTAAACGGAGGAACGAACACTTTGTCTTTAACATAACCCCATAGGAAAAAATTACAAGGGGTTAAATCACGTGGCGTTAATTTTGTGGGACTTCGTAAAAACGTTTCATGATTCTGTTCAACCACTTTGATTTTGGCTTCTGATCATCTTGGGCTGGTTTCTTACACAAGCAGCCCGTGTTCTGAAACTGCTTCTCCCACCGTTCAATGATGTGACGGTGCGGTGGTTTTTTTCCAAATATCATGCAAAAATGTCTTTGAACGACGATAAACGATGATGTTTTGGCTTATTCCAAAACACAGTACGCTTTCTCTTGCATAGATGACGCCATTTTGATTATCAGTGCCTCTAGCGGCGATTTCGTAACCGGAAGATTTTTTGCTGTTGCCCGATAAAACTTGTATAATTGTAGTTTCATAATTAATTTGTTTCGGCTAAATAAATCAATTACAGAATTTGTACTATGCTATTCTTTTTGTGCCATTCAATATGAAACACCTTGTATTTCTAGTTAACTTTTCTACTTGAAACTAAAGTTTTTTTCTGCTAAATATTAGTCAAAATATTTAGTACCTGTTAATATTTCTTTTTACTAAGAAAACTTCTTAAAACTGGGGAATATGCTGGAACATTAATATACACTTGTGTAAGAAATTAAGAGAATTTGCAGACTTGGTCGATTATCTCTAGAACTTCTGTACCGATTTTAATGAAATTTGATATGTACATACATTGATACAATACAAAACCAATAACCATTCAATAATTGTAATACACACGCATGATCGTGCGTAACACTCGTTAGAGTCGGAAGGTATGAAACAGCGGTTGCAGAATAAAGAAAAAAATGGGTTAATAGATGGGTTAATAGGGGGTATGGTCCCTGTCTTACAGATATACAGGTCTCGCAGCGTGATTTTATACTTGAAATAAGGCCGTTTATCATTTCCTGTGTCAATTGGTCCTACTCGTTCAGCAACTCTGTTCATTCCCTGGATGGTTCTCGGAGGGGGGGGGGGTTGCGAGTTGCAATTGCCCTCCCCAGAGCGTCCCAGACATGCTCTATAGGGTTAAGGTCTGGAGATCTGGCCCATCCGGTAATCCATCCGGCGAATATCCCCACTCTCTAGAAATTCGTCGACCAGAAGAGTTCTATATGGCCTCGCGTTATCGTCCATTAAAATGAACTCAGGGCCAACTGCACTCCTGTAAAGGCGAACTTAGGGCTCCAAGACCTCATCCCTATACCTGACACCAGTCACAGTGCCTCTTTCAAAGACATGGAGAGGTGTGCGGCCATCCAACATGATGCCTGCCCAGACCATGAAACCTCCTCCGACATAATGGTAGATTTCGTGGACATTGGAGGGAAGGTAGCGGGTCCCTGGTTCTCTCCATATGAACGTACGACGAGAATCGGTGTTTAGACTGAACCGGGACTCATCAGTGAAGAGAACGGTCGCCCATTGATCCATACTCCAATCTCTATGCTCTCTGCACCATGATAAACGGATTCTCCTGTTCGTAGAAGTGAGAGGGACGCAAACAGCAGGTCTTCATGCAAACAACCCTCTCTCATGAAGTCTTTTGGAAACAGTCACCCTTGATACACGGGTTCCTGTGGCTGCATACAAGTCACGAGAGAGCTGAGAAGCTGTAGCACTCCTGTTACGCCTCGCTATAATCGACAAATGGCGATCTTCTCTGGCCGTCGTGGCTCTTGGACGACCTTGCCCAGGCTTTCTCTCGATGGATCCGGTATCCTGTAACTATTTCCATAAGTTACACATGACGCTGTGCGTTAAATTGAACTCTCTACAAATTTTGACTTGAGATTGGCCTGCTTCTAGCCTCCCCACAATTCGCCACCTCATTCCATCATCTAAACATTGGTTATTACTCATTTTTACTGTTACAATTTGAAATTAACCGATTGCTGCAAAATAACACCAAGAAATTCGCCGAGATGTGCTAGCGAACGAAATGCGTCTTAACATACGCGCTCTTATAAAGCCTGTTTCTCTACTGGCTCCGCCTACATACACGTGTACACTTACGTATTTGACGTACAAAATTTGCATTTTTGTCTAGAAGCAGTGGTTTTACATTCAGTTCAGTTCTATTCATGAAATTCGATAAAATATGCAAATTCTCTTAATTTATTTCACCAGTGTAGAATTTAATCGATATTAAATTTTTTTTCATTACATGATAAACAATGTTGTCACTAAAAATGCTTATGCAAAATCTGTTGTGTACAATTAAAAAAAAATAATAATATTTTCAGATCTGTTTACAGTGACTATAATGAAACCCATACTTGCAAAAATATAGCTGATTTGTCCTTGTCAAAGTTATTTGGGTTTTTTTTTCTTTTTAATTCGGTGAAAAAATTTGTATTCAGTAATTTATCAACTTGACGGTTATACCTCCAGTTTTAAAATGTGTAATCTGAAATGCTTTGATTGATTTTTTTTCCTAAGTATTTTGTGATAAAATACTATATTGACTTCATATTTTATTAGTCCTGATTAAAACTTATTTGTGATTGATAGAAAATTTTGCTTTTCTTTTTAAAGGCTGTCATGTATGATGTATTATTCATACTTATCTGCTATTAAAAATATTTTTATATTACTATGTGTGTGTGTTTCGATTAATAAGTAGTATTTCTCACAATTTTTTTTCATACAAGATTTCCTTCACAATTTTTTTCTGTAATTTCCTTTACTTAATTATTCAATTATTGCAAAATTTTGAACTCATTTATTCTGAAACTAATTCATGATTATTCTGAAAAAGTTTATATAATGGAGTACAGGGACGGATTTACATATTTTTATGCTCTAGGCCAAAGCACCATTTTGCGCCCCCTTCCCTCCATTTAAATTTTTGACTTATAACATTAGATTTAATATATAGTAAGAGTTTTTGAAACATATATACTGAATAAACATTTGAATAACATATTTTTAATAAAATTTTTCTACATAATTTCTTCTAATTTATCTAAAAATTACAATTAAAATTTTTTCCTTCGTGCTTTCGCCCATTAAAATTCTTCAATAGTTTCATTGAAGTCAACAGATCTTGTTAAATCTGCTTTAATGCAAAGAAGTGCCAAGGCATTTAGTTTATCTTGATGCTGCAAAGATATTAAATGATCTTCTTTTTAGTGCAGAAAGAGATCATTCTGCAGAGGCATTTGTGGCAGGTGTGCACACAAACATTCTCAATACGATATCAACATTTGGATACAGTGTTTGTAATCCTCTTTCACGTAGCCACTTGCAAATTGCTAAGGGACTTTTCGACCCAATGCTGCACTCAGTTATGTGAGATTTTAGATGCTGCAGTTCATCACATAATGCAGGCTCCAAATCATCTTTAAAAATTGACTGTAATTTTCTTCCCTTTTCTTCAAGCTCAAGAGAAGTCAGTGACCAAATTTTAGTAATTCCTTTAAATTTTTCACCGAGCTCTCTATAAGCTTGTGACCTCTTCTCAAGCTCTGATTTGAGTTTGTCCACAATCGTGAAATAGGTATTAACTCTAAAGATATCACGTCCGTTTAAATTAACTTCGCCTTCAAGTTTTTTGTCAGCTTGTAGTTTTCTGAAAACCTGACGCTTTTCATCATGCTCATAAACTTTCTTTTCAGAAATATCCAGAGCTTTGTTTCCATATACATCAAATTGTTCTCGCAGTTCTAACAAGAACTTTACGAGTGACTGAAGAACTGTGGCAACTTCTGAAACATCAAGTTCTACGTTTTGTACATACTTATTGACTTGGTGAAGTCTAATCAGCACCGTTCCCCAAAACTGTGCCATGAATACTGTTTCGAGCCTTTGCAACTTCGTTAGTAAACCTCTAGCTTCTGCTCTTGTTGCTGATTTTTGACATTCGTCACTTTCAAAGTATTTTAGAGCTTTTATGATTGCAAACCAATCTTCTTTTAATGCTCTACAAGCATCATATCTTGCCGACCATCGTGTCGTGGAGAGGCTTTTTGCAGTAAGGGTGCTATTTTTCTTCAATGCTTTCCACCTCGCTGTAGACGACGAGAAAAAATTATAAAGTTCTTGAAGCAAATTAAAAAGCGATGTGGCTTCAATGCAGCAATCTACAGCATGTGTGCCCACTAAATTTAAAGAGTGTCCTGCACAAGGTATGAAGGATGCAAGAGGAGAAACTTCAAGTATCCTAGCCTGAAGATCTGAGTAAACACGAGCCATGTTAGCTGCACTGTCATATGATTGACCCCGACATTTCAAGATATCAAGGTGGAGTTCAGTGACAGTCTTAATAACAGCTTCAAACATTTCATGGGCTTTGTGGCCAACGTTAGATAAAAATTTTATAAATCTCTCAACAGGTTTCCCATTTTTTACATATCGCAAAGCAAACGACAGCTGTTCCACATGCGAGATATCAGGAGTTGAATCTACAACAAGGGAATAGTACTTTGATGTTTTAGCTTCATTATCAATATGCGTTAGTACTTTTTTAGCTAGGAGCTCGATGAACTCATCACAAATAGTAGATGAGAGATAGGATATCTGTCCACTACCTGAAATTTGAAAAGATATTTCAACAACACATTTACCCAACATTAAAAATCTAAGTTTTTATAATAATTTATCACAATTATCTCTTATCTCTGTATTCTAAAAAAAAGTAACTCCCGCTGCAGCGGCAGCGGCTGTCAAAAGCTTGTCACGCTATCTCCTCCGAAACAGCTGGGGGTTTGGAGTCGAGACCGATACCAATAGATGCAGAAAAATGTAGGGAACAAAGTAAGACATGTCTCCGCGACCAGGATGTGAGAGGTGGGAAAAAAGAGTCCCTATTTGTGTTTGTCAGTGGAGAAAGGTGAAATCGGACCCGGACGGGTAAAGATGCCCCCGGGTCAAGCTAATAGGACAGTGTTGTGCTAAAGCGTTTAAGGGGAAACTATTACGTGTTACATAAAACTTTTCAATTTTTCTATGCATCTTTAAAGGCAGTAATCATTTATGAATGACCACGCTGTCAAAATATACGAAACAACAATCTTAATTATAGCCACAAATAAAGAGAAAATATTAAGCATTGTTCAGAGGATATTGTTCTTTCTCAGTGTTGTGTAAACTGCTCTTAGTATTGTTAATCATCAACAATGCTAATTATCATAAAGATTTTTACAACAGATCTGCTACGCAACAAAGGTTTTTTACAGTCGCCATTTTAAACCTAATACTTATGGGTGAAGGTTTAAGCGCTTGAAAGCTTATCGTAATTGCTTTTATTTTAATTTGAGAATTCTTTGAAATTTTCTTATATCTCTTGACATCGAGATCTTTTTATTGTTCTTTGTTGAAGTATCTATCATTGGACAAGTTCGTTCTTATCGTGTCTGCCGTGTTCTTGTTCGATACGTCGGACGTCCACAGGCTCGTCTACAGGACGTCTACAGGTCGGACGTTTATCAGGCTTTTGTATTTACCAATTTTACGCTTTTATTTGAAAGAAAAAAATAAAGGGGAAAATGTCAAAAGAAGTTTGCCTGGCAGTTGAGGAAGAAGATGACGTTGGTATTTATGAAACTGCCACTGAAAGCTCTATGGACGAATATGTTGATGCTAGACCTCCTAAACCTCCCCGAAAGCCTCCTAATTCTGCCCTGGTATTGCGTAAGGCTCCTAAACCTCCAAACCCGCTCATGGAAAGGTTTTTGAATGACTGCGACATCCAAACTACAACTGATGTACCTCGACTTAGTTTAAAGAAAAGAATATGGCGACTTTTGTGCAGTTGTTTCCGGCCTTCAGCAAAAGACTTACCAAACAAGCCTACATGAAAAAATTGAATGAAGATTTTCAATCGATGAACTAAATTTCTAAAACAGCTTTTTTTATGTGCAATCATCCACTGTCTCTCTATAGAACTTTAAATATCCGTACAATTTGGGATTTAAAATTTTTGCAATTCATCGCACACTGTCTTCAGTTTTTCCAACACTTTGTTGCCTGCAACTAGAAATCATCGGTTACTCATGCTTATTAGTGTTACTGAAGTCTGCTTTCTTCTTCCTCTTCTCGAAACCACCTAAATATCTGCTTCTGTCTTTCTCATCTTCACCACAGCCGATACCACCTGGCTCGTATCATCCTCCTCACCAGAGCCGCTACCATCTGGCTCGTATCATCCTCTTCACCAGAGCCGCTACCATCTGGCTCGTATTATCATCTTCACCAGAGCCGCTACCATTTGGCTCCTATCATCCTCCTCACCAGAGCCGCTACCATCTGGTTCGTATCATCCTCTTCACCAGAGCCGCTACCATCTGGCTCGTATCATCCTCTTCACCAGAGCCACTACCATCTGGCTTGTATCTTCCTCCTCACCAGTGCCGCTACCGTCTGGCTCGTGTCAACCTCTTCACCACAAATTGATTTTTTTATTTCTGAGCCAACAACATCAGGCTGGGAAATGTATTCTCCAAACATCGTGCCTCCATTAAAAAAAAAAGAAAAAAAAGTGAGAAACACGCCGGCCCACTGGCATCGGGCCGCGCGGATGCTCTTGCTGTAAAGGGGAGTGTTCAACAGCCCGCCTCCAAGCGGTACTCTCCGGGCAACGTTTCTTCCTCGCAAGTGTAAGGAACGGCGAAAGGGCTGAACTGATTCGCATTTTACAATTGTAGGAAAAGGAACTTTGTCTTCTGTTGAGCAGACTAGAACCTTTATCAAAATATCCTACCTTCATACTACGATGTATAATTGATGATCGCTCGCAAATATTAGACTCTAAAAAACCCTTGTCAAGCTCCGTTAAACATTACAAGCGTTTCATTGTGTTTATGATAATCATTGTGTATTGTGTGCACTTATCAGACTTTGCAAAAATAAAAGTTTTCGTATCTTTGTAACATGTTTCTTCCTTAAATCTTTTTATTTAATGTTCACTGTACGCTGGTAAATATTAAATACTGTTCCGAAAATTTCAAAAAATATTTCGTAATGTTAAAAATAAATAAATAAAGTAAGTAAAAAATAAAGTGTATGTATACATGTAAGCCCCAGCCGGGCTTACATGTATACATACATTTATATATACACTGCTGGCCACTGTAAATGCAACACCCTGAAGGAAACATGCAAATAACATGAAATTTACAACATGCATTAGCAGAGGTGAGATATGCAAATGATTAGAATTTCAGCGCAGACGCACATCACGCGCGCCTGTGGCGCCACTTCAAAGCGCTATTTAAGGCTTGGAGATTTCGACGATTTCAAGTTCGGCAATTGTGTTTTTCTTGTGGTTTTTTCAAAAAAATGATCAATTATGCCTTGTCGAAAACAGCGATCATCTTTTGATCAAGTATCCGAGTTCGACAGAGGAAGGATAGTGGCCTACCGAGATTGTGGATTATCTTTCAGGGAAATCGGTAGTCGTGTTGGACGAAACCAAACAACTGTAATGCGGATATGCGATCGTTGGATGCAGGAGGGTACGACGGACCGGCGTGTTCGATCACATCCACCTCAGCGCACCACTTCACGTGATGACAGGCAAATTGTGCGCATGGCAGTGACGGATCGCTCAGTCACATTACGAACCATAGCACAGCACATGCAGTCTGTAACGCATCATCCAGTGTCTGTGCGTACCATTCGACGCCGTTTACAGCAGAGTGGTCTGTCCGCAAGACGTCCATTGCTTTGTCTACCCTTGACGCAGAACCACAGACGTCTCCGCCGCCAATGGTGCGATGACAGAAGGATGTGGACGGCAGAATGGAATGAAATTGTCTTTATTGACGAGTCACGCTTCTGTCTGCAACACCACGATGGTCGCATTCGAGTCTGGAGACACCGTGAAGAGAGGATGCTGAACAGCTGCGTTATGCACCGCCACACTGGTCCTGCACTGGGTATTATGGTATGGGGCGGTATTGGATATCACTCTCGCACACCTCTAGTACGCATTGCCGGTACTTTAAACAGCCAGCGCTACATCTCCGAGGTGTTGGAGCCAGTTGTCCTTCCTTACCTTTAGGGCTTGCCCACAGCCATATTTCAACAGGATAATGTGCGACCACACGTGGCACGCATTGTCCAACGGTTCTTCGTCAATAGCCAGATTGAATTGTTTCCCTGGCAGCCTCGCTCTCCGGATCTTTCGCCGATAGGAAACATGTTGTCCATGGTTGCTCTACGATTGTCCCAGATTCCATCCCCAGCTGCCACAGCAGATCAACTTTGGCAACGTGTGGAAGCTACTTGGTCTGCTGTACCCCAAGAACTCATCCAAAGTCTCTTTGAATCAATGCCGAGGCATGTGGCAGCGGTGATGTCCAACAATGGCGGCTACTCTGGCTATTGATTTTGGCAGGAACCACACTTCACAGAAGTCTATAAATTTAATCATTTGATACTTGGTCAACATGTTATCTACAAAATAAATTTTGTTGTGATATCTCTTGTCTTTCTTGGTGTTGCAATTTGGGTGGCCAGCAGTGTATATTGTGTGTGTGTATTTGAAGGACACGTTAAAAGTGTGGGACGCAGATTCATACAACCATCGCTTACATCTACTGACACATCGAACAGCAGTGAGAGTGTACATTTATACATATATAAACACTTATGGAGTGCTCCGGCGAGCGACGCATGCGCAGGACGTGATCCTGTTTGGGTCGTCCTACGATGACCGTATAGAAACTTTGCTTATTGTTTCAATAAAAATACAATAAATGTTATAAATAAAATAATATAACATTATTTATATATATATATATATATATATATATATATATATATATATATATAGAGAGAGAGAGAGAGAGAGAGAGAGTAAGTAAGTAAGTAATCTCTTTAATATAAAGTAAAGAATTAAACCGAGACATTTACTTCTTTTCTGAGCAAAGCGGGCCATGAAGAATTACTTTTGAATTTTCATATATAATAAAAAAAAATTTCTATATATGTAAGAAGTTAAGAAGTATATTTTGTTATTAATGAAAATCGTTCATTTTTCTTTAACATGGGGTCAAATGAAGAACACGACGAGAAAACCTTGATGGACTAAAAAATGCCTACATTTAAAATGTGTCGATGATATTTAGCTTCAAATGAAAATCATACATGCAAGATCATACGCATTTGGATGCAAGCAATGCATGACATGGGAAAAATTACGTCACGCAAAATGCGAATTCAGGTTGAAACCTGCTTTTATAACACTAAAACATCTATTTTTTTTCAAAGTGGGTCTTTAATTCCTATGATAAGCTATGGAGATTTTTTAATTCAGTATTTTTATAATAACAAATTAGCTGATGCATATTTTTGAAATCTTCTCCCTGTATTTCAAAAAGAAAATTTCAATGATATAATACAAGTTTTCAAATTTTTTTTTCAATTTGCTTTGTTTAAAAATACATTTAGTTTTTATTTTAAAACAATACACATTAATTATTATTAAATAATTATTTTAAATGTATTAATAATTTTATTTGTGTATGCGGAGTGGTTGACATCCCAAAATGCCGTTAATTTCTGAAATCATCAATAAAATTTAAAATTTCTTCCAAAGACTGCGACATTGTGAACACTGGCTTGAAAACTGCCTTGGATAATAGAAAAACGCATGGAATTCAGCATGAAAATTCACTCGGGTTGGATACAATTGCGATATCGCATGCTCTATCGCGGCGGATGCGCTGTCCTGGAATTTGCAGGTGGTGAAGCATCGCTCTGAGCATGCTTCACATTTCTCTCTCCGTGCGACATGTCGAAAGCGAAATCGAACCCGAAAGCGCAAAAGTGTGGACATAGCTTAACAGAGGATCGAGCGTAGCGAGCCTAGGGGTTAAAGTCCCTAGTTATTACAGTTGGCTCTCTGTTTAACGACTTTCAAGGGACCGGGAAAAATCGTCCTTAAGTAGAGATCATTGTTAAACAGAATTTGTGAAAAAATATTTCCCTTCACACTTTACGGGCTTAGGACTGTCAATATATTTCTTAATATATTGGCGTGTTTAAAACTGTTATTTTTATCATCATTATTATTATATTCCCAAAAAGTTTTTTTAAATTACATTGAAAAAAGAGTACAAACAATACAATAAATTAGCTTTCAAAAAAGTCAAAAAGTGTTGATTGCTTCATTTTTCGCCTTGTTTTCGTTAT
This sequence comes from Dolomedes plantarius, assembly GCA_907164885.2. Taxonomy (NCBI): domain Eukaryota; kingdom Metazoa; phylum Arthropoda; class Arachnida; order Araneae; family Dolomedidae; genus Dolomedes; species Dolomedes plantarius. The sequence continues at coordinate 141,328,703 of OU015499.1, read as the reverse complement.
TCTCTTTTCCAGATTTTCTAAAATGTTAAATGTGTCATATAGAGTTGGAGAACATCTCGAGCAGAAGTTGCATCTGTGTAAGACAGTGGCAGTGTCTCGTTTCCGTGTCTTCAACTTCACCTTCTTCGTCTGACACTGTCTTTTCATTTACTATATCTTCATAAATTTGTTCTACATTTCTGTAATCTGTTGTTAAAACAGATTCATCCCAATTGTAGAAATCTTGAATTGAAACATCCTCATCTTCAACAAGACTTCTCCATTCTTCAGGGGTAATATCATCTTCGTTGATTTCTACATACTTACTTTGCAGCTCCACTAAAATATCTTTGTGAATTCCAGCAACGCGAAAGCACTTTTTTATTGTGGATGAAGAAACTTCTTTCCATGCTGATGTTGTCATGGACATTGCTTCCAAGATCGTAATTTTTCTAATTTTCATACTGACAGCCGAATTGTTTATAAATTTCCTAATTAAAGACTTTCAGTAGTATGCTTTCACACTGCGAATGATACCCAGGTCTAATGACTGCAACTTGCTAGTGCAATTAGCTGGTAAGAAATGAATAGTCAAATTTGTAAGTCCAGGAATATTTGGAGTATGTGCAGTGCAACGGTCGATTAAAAGTAAAATTCTTCTCTTTTCGTGATGCATTTTTGCATGAAATTTTCTAATCCAGTCAATAAAAAATTGTGATGTCATCCACGCTTTATTAATATTCCAGTACTCACAAGGTTTCCTGGTGATATTCTTAAAACACTTTGGTTGCTTTGATTTGCCTATAAATAGTGGTGGAAATTTCTCAGATCCATCCGAATTAGTGCACAGTAAAACAGTCTATCGTTCCTTACTGTGTTTTCCATCAAAGCACTTTTCGCCCATATACGTTAAAATTTTTATTAGGCACCATATTGTAGAATAGGTCCGTCTCATCTGCATTGAATATGTTCTTCTCATATCCATCTAATATCCCCTTCAGCACTATTTTCCATTCTTCCACTATTTTTTCATCCACGGAGCCACTTTCGCCAAATATGATTTTAAATGCAAGCTCATATCTTTCTTTGAACTTTGCTAGCCAAGCACCCGTAGCCTGAAAATTTTGCATTCCAAACTTTTCTGCCAGAACTATAGTATTTTCTTTAAATATCACTCCAGAAATGGGAATGTTGGATGCTCTTGCTTCATGAAACCATTGCAGGACTGCCTTATCCAACTCTTCTGATCGGCCACCTTGAATTTTCTGCCGTTTGGATATGGATCCCAAACCAAATTTTTGTGCTGCTTCAAGAATTTTCTCTATGCCTCCTAAAATACCTTTGAGAGTAGACTCGGGTAGCTGAAATTGTCTTGCGAACTGGACTTTTGTTATTCCAACACTTTCTTCCCAGTCTTCAATAATTTTCATCTTTTCTTGTAGGGTAAGATACTTTCGCTTTGATGCCATTTTGCTCTGCTCACCTCGTATTCATACTGGAATGAGCTCCTATACACAAACATGAATTATCTAAACATGAACATCTGCTTCCCGGAAGGAGTGACAGAGGGCTGCTATTGGACAGTTCATAAGTCACATGACAACAGATGGTAGGGATAATAGAGTGATTCAACTCCCGCTCTAAGAGCTCCATGGAAGAATATTCGATCTTCCGAGAAAGAGTAACCCCCCCCCCCGTTTTTCCAAATGCAACAAGTCTATGATTGCAACATTGCAAACATCAAGGAAATTCCAGGTCTGTTATTGAAACCAAACTTGTATTCCCTCACAGAAGGTTCCCCTCCTGCACATAAAATGTTGAAGAAAAAGTTTATCATGTAAAAAAAATTCGTCGTTAAACAGAAACAACATCGTCTTTAAATAGAATTTTTTTACGTCCTAGGGGCCGGGACTGGGAAATATCGTCCTTAAACAGAGATCGTTGTTAAGTAGAGCGTCGTTAAACAGAGAGCCAACTGTAATATAAAAGTTCATTTTATAAGGGAGATAAAATGCATTTTTGCTTTTCAGCTAAAATTGATCGTTTCACGTTTATTCGGTAGTTTAGCTTTTAAAAAATAAAATGATAAAATTGTTAATTGTTAATCTTTAATTGCTTTTGCTTTTACAGTTATTATATAAAATATCAATATTTTAAGAATTTATCTCAAAATACAACTCCAGATAAGTATAAGAAAAGGTTACTTTACTCTAACAGAGATCGCTTCATTTTGGAAATTCATTTGCAGAGCTTTAATTTTAATTAAAAAAGCATACTTTGTTTTAAAAGACCTTAAAATATGATAACAAAAAATTTATATATAAAACTTTTTTTAATGAAAACTAGTGATTTTTTAACACATATATTACCCTAGGTTTTGGGAGGTAAACTTGCTCCGGAACGTTATGTCCTTGTTTAAAATGATATTTTAATTTAGACGAAGGTAGCTACGGATTTTCTTCCACATTGTTTCAAAGCTTAAATTTTTCCATTTAAAAACGCAATCAGAAAATTCTAACTTAAACATAGAATATTATTTTTAGAACATATTTTTACATATTGACAGATTTTGTTTACATCTAAAATATAAAGTTTAGAAGGTATAGAGCAATTTCCAAGCAAACTAAAAAAAGTGTTACATTCATTTTAAGTTACTCACTAGTTATTAATTAAAAGGAAAGTTTGAACAAGAAAAAGCATGAACAAGAACACATAAAAATGTTGGTGCAAAACAATTGAACTAACGAGCTAAAAACAATATTATAAAAGCAAAGTTCTCATATCTGTATTAATTGACATAAAAATAACTATATGGAATAAAAATATTTTATAATAAAAATAGAAACTAGCACACTAATAAAAGTTCAAAATTTAAAAAAAAGTTAAATAGTTCTCTTTAAAAAAATATTTTTAACTTTTACATTTAGACTAAAAGTATAAAAGACCCTTAGCTTTAAATGGCAATAAACTGAACTATTTAAACAAACATAATGTACTTTTAATAACACTCGTATCTAATTCTAGATTATTATTATTTTTTTCTATTAGAGTCTTCTGTAACACAACACCCAACACGAGACTTTTCAGTCAAATGACAAATGACATTTCATCCCTTTTCATAATGAAAAGTTTAGAGACCCCAACCCAGGTTTAGCTTTACTTAACCAAATTAAAATCAAGTACACTCATTAAAAAAATCAAACAAAAATAATAATGATAATAATAATAATAATAAAAACATTTTTCAAAGCAAATCAAGTTAATATTAAAATAAATTAAAACTAAACTCACCTTATAACTGTTAATATTGAAGACTTTCGATCTGGAAATTACACGATAGAAAAGGTGTTTGTTTAAAATAGCAAGAAATGTTCATAGGTCCAGATGAAAAAACTAACTGAAATAGTAAGCTCACAACAACAATTTATGTTTTGTATACTGCAAAAGGTTGACAAAGCACTCAGCCAAAATGAGCTTGCAGATCACACTCTAACGGAAAAACAAGTCTCTTTTCGTATCAAAACCAAACACGGGCCCTGCCCTTTAACCCCTTGAGGCTCCATCCGTCCTCTCCTTCCTTTTAATTCCCTCTCAACCGGGATTGGTACGCGGTCCCCTTAGATGTTCACTTTTGGGAACTCTGATTTGCCCGACTTATGGCTCCTGCCAGAGAAAAATTTAGAAGAAAAGAACCGACAAATATTTCGGTTCCCTTTGACAAAATTGACTGTCTCTTTTCTAAGACGACCCTTTCAGGTTGCAGACGCTCTGGCGGTTTCCATATAATAGTCCATTTTTCTTGAAAGAAACACCTTGCACAGAAAGACACCCTAGTCCAGTGTTCACACAATGATTCTTTCACTTTGAAACAGTTTCTAAACCTGGAGGGTGCCACCGTTCGTTATAGCACGCTCCTTTGACAACGGGACGGCAATTACTGGACAGATGACGATGGGTTGGGAGTTTAAAAACTATTAGTCTTCTTATCGGACTGCCCCTGGTCAGAAATCTGTTTTTGGAGGAAAAAGCGAGGGCTGTTTGCTCTTTGTCAAAAGTATCGAAAGATACAGCGGAAATTGTCTTTAGTGAGGTTCAAGTCCGACTGCTTTCTGCAATCATAATCCCTTCAAATTGCAAGAATTCTTAACCTGCTTCTCGTTAACTCATAATGGATGCTTGGGAAAAGAGTGAAAGAAAAAGAAGGAAAAAATAATTAGTCACTTGACGAAAAGGTTATTTCAAAATGCGTATATTTTCAAATAACATTTTTAGCGATACTAAGAATATATAAATAAATATGAAAAAGAAAAAAAATGTAACTTTCTCGTTTTATATCGATAAAAATTTTATAATTTGGTTGTTACTTCTTCTAAATTTACGCCCTCTTAACGGCTGCGCCCTAGGCCATGGCCTAGGTTGGCCTTATGGGAAATCCGTCCCTGTATATACTGTAATAAATGTTTTGTAGTTCACTTACTGTTTTTCAGGATTGATACATTCTTAGCTATGTAAGCACTGAAACCTAACTAATTTGCAATATTAATTTTGTACCTGTTTGTGTATGCTTAAAATAATTTCATGCTTTAAATTATTTTCTTAAACTCTATAAAATACCATTAAAAATGTATACTCTTTAAGAAATAAAATAAGTTTGACAGGGAAAAAAAGATAAAACAATTTCGTAATATTAACTTGAAAATTTGGATTGCATTTAGTATTAAAATAAAGTAACTTTGCTCACTTGATAAAGATTATACACACAATTTTTCTGAATCATTTTGTTGAAATGCAATCTTAATGTAAACATCAATAATGATGTACTACATTATTAAGATATGTTTAAATTATTAACCCTTTAATAATAATTTAAATCATCATAAAAAGTAATGGAAAATTATATTAAACAGTTATTTCAAAGAACTCTAAGGGAAAGTGAATTCTATATTTTACTGAAAATTCTTGTTATATTAACACAGCCGAATATATTGTTGATATATTAAGATGCATAAATCTCTTTTTGACAAAGTGTTGTTCAAGCGAGTATTTCTGCATGAATTTTTGAAATAAACTCATTTTGTCACAGATGCTTAAGGTTTTTTTCCTTAAATTATTTTCATTGATCAATATCATGTCATCTTTTTTACTTATTTTGCATCTGTATAAATGATACGATGCGTTAAAGTACTGTATGGACGGTAGTATTGTTTACTAAAACTTAGCATCTAAAAAATCTTCTGTTGTACTTATTCAAGCATTTTAAATTTCTGATATATTTTAATAAATATATTGTAGTTGACTCTTGTATATAAATATAAGGTATTTTCTTCAAAGCCGTGTGAAATATTGTAAATCGAGATGTGTAACTTGTACCAATTTATTCTAGACAGAAATTGATAAAGAATTTTTAAGCTGAATACTAATACATATACATACCTATAGTAGAATTGAAACTTAAGTAACTACCCTTACTCATTTTGCCTGTCTTACAATAGCTTTGACATTAAAAGTATATTTTGTTATACTCTTTAAATTACTAGTAAAATGTTCAAACTTTATTGAATAAAATAAGATTCTTGTACAAAAAAAAATATGCCATTATATTTGTATAATATCAACTTTAAAATTTGGATTGCATTTAGTTGTAAAATGAAGCAACATAATTCACAGAACGAGGATTATACATATAAGTTTTTCTTAATCATTTTACTTAGATGCAATGCTTATGAAACAACGATTATGAAAAGATGTACATTTCAGATGAATGCTAAAGTTGTTTATCAATGAATAATACTTTGTTTAAATCTTTACGGAAAATTCACTTAGTTACTTTTGTTGATATATTAAATTGATATATACATTCTTTTCTTTTTTGATTTTTAATATGTTATACCTTTATCGTGTATTACTAACAGCATCATTTACTTCACCTTTACAATTAAAATTTGCCATTGATTCAACTATCAAAACATTTTGATTTGTCATTTACTCAGCTTATTTTGTTGTTTAAAGCTTTATATGAGATAGAGAGATGTGCTATTGATTACACAAATTGTTTCCAAAAGGGGAGTAGTATAGGATATTTTAAGTTTCCACTTAAAAATCTAAATGCTAAGGTGAAAATTATGAATTAACTAGTTGGTACCCATCAAAACATGATGGCTAGATAGTAAATAAATGCACTAATACACAAATTATACTCAAAATATCATTGCCAAATTATAATAATGCGCAGAAACAAATTAATGTGTTTAAGCGGCCTCACGCTTTTTGAGTATATAAAACCAGATTTTAAAATGCCACTGAGCATGCGCAGAAAGAACTTTTTTTTAAATTGTAAATTAATTATCGCTAATTAAACAGCGCGAAATAAACAATTTCCATCAGGTTTAATATTATATTTGACAAACTTAATTATCACAAAAAAAATAGCAGGCAGAGATCTAGAGTGACTCCGAGGAATAAACGTGTTTATCATTAAAACATGTCACTGAGCATGCGCAGAAACAGTGAGTTTCTAAAGCCAGATTGAAACATGCGACTGAGCAAGCGCAGAAATAAATTTTTCAATTGTAAATTATCGCTAATTAATAGAAATTGCTGTTAAAAAAAAAATTTGACAAATCTACAGATTACAATCTTTCGTTTAAGACCAAAATGAAGTAAATTGATGCAGTAGTTCTCTCTCACGGACTGCCCAAAAAGTCGGCTTAGCAACTTAAATATATAGATGATATGAGAAGAGATGGTTAGAAGCCTTCCAAAACATGAGTCATTCGTAAAGATCTTTGTAAACAGTTTTTTCTCTTTTAAATAGTTTTTTAATTATATATGGCACAACAAATATGACCGAATTGTTTGTCAAGTATATAGATGCTTTAATGTTTGCAAAAATGCATTCTGCTTGCATTACTTTTCAGTCCTTGAGTATTTTACATTTTACTGTCACTTGAAATTTTCACTTATCTGGGTTAGTACTTTTATTATATAGTTATTTAATCCATTAAATGTTTTGTAATATATTCCAAGGTTATTTTAAGGCTTTAATTATCTTGTTATACTGATATGTGAACTAAAATTATAATTAATTATTTTTAATTTTTTATTAGTACTAGGATCTTATCACGTGTATCCGCCACCAGTCATCATCAGGTAAAAAAAAAATAAAAAATCTCTGTGTCTGTGTATTTCCTTCTGTATATTCGCAGCCCTATTTAGTTTCATTTTTACGGCAAATAGCTAGCCCTAAAAATGAAACTAAAAATGTTGTTTATAATGAAGTTTTGAGTTAAATTAATAATAGAGTTAATTTGAAATTTTTTTTATCATTTGCATACTGTACTTACTTTGAAATATCTGTAAATTAAATTACTTAGATTTTACACTATAGGTAGAATCCATTCCTTTTTCTGCGTAATGAAAAAATTGGGATAAATAAATAGCCGGGCAACGCCGGGCAAATAGCTAGTCCGACTATTTATGCTACAGTCACACACATCTAGACACGCAGTCCCCCGACACTTGTTGACACATTTGGGGGTCGATTAGTTACAGTCCTTCCCCCAAGGTCCCCTCGAATCTCTTTGATCATCTGCTTGAAAACCGACTCAGGGCAGGATCTCTGCAGAGAGGCATTGCAGAGCACTGCCCATGAGTCACTCGTTTTCCCCCTGTGTACTGTGCAGGGAGATGTGTGTGAGCGAAGCATGAGAGTTTGGATTTGGAAGACGGAAGGGAGATTAGCTATTGCAAGTGGGAACAAGCCCATGATTTCTTATCACTGTGCCTTTAGGACGCCTGGGAAATTCCCTAGAATCATAATCCGGGAGGTTACCTAGTTATTAATTTTTTACTGAATGTATATTTTCACAGAAATTTATTGCGAGTTCTTTGATGTGGTGCCGGATGTTTTCTATTGTCATATCTCTATGTATTACTTTATTACGGAGGCACCAAGGGGCTTTCCTAATTCCGCGGAGAGTTTTTACTTTGTATAGTCTGCAATCTTTGAATATGAGTCTCCACTGCTGAGCCTTAAACCAGAGCAGCATACAGAAGGTAAGACTTTGAACAGTCTTATACAGAAGTTTATTTTCAATACTCATTTGGTTCTGGTACAGGAGGTGAGCTAAGTCTTTAAGGAACTCTACAATATTGAATACAGTGTTTTTTTTTACCAAGTTTGCCTACTGTTTAGATTTACACCAAGGTATTTACCCTCTCTTTCGAAGTGAACCGAGTTACCACATACTATGAACGGCGGAGGAGGAATTCTGGTAAAACTGAAGAAAATAGCCTTTGTTTTAGCAGGGTTTAATAGAATTCTCCACCGTTCGAACCAACGTTCAAGAATGTCTACGTGACTTTGCAGATATTTCTGCATGTACTTTGTATTTCGTTTCTTCGCTAAGATGCAACAGTTACTTCTGGTCTCCAAAGATGAAAATGAAGTCGCACTCCGACGATGTATACTCTGACACACATATGACCTTGACTTGGTAGCACAGCATAGTGATTAATCACAGGTAGCTGACTTTCATTATTTGTTTGTTCTATTGGCAACGGTAGCTCTACTGTGCGGGGTTTATGTTGCTCATTCAACTCTTCACAATTAGCCGGCGTCTGGTTGTAGCATAAGTCTCACAAATTTTCAATTCAATTCAATTCTTCACAAACTTAGTAATTAAATGTTAAAAATTGGTGCCCTTGGCGACAAACTTTCGCAGCTTTTCGGATAAATCACGGAACTAAAATTACACTACAGATGATGCTAGAAAAGTTAACAGCTATAAAAGTAGGTTTAAGTTACAGGCATTTTTTTCTGTATTGTATGACACAACTGTTTTGTTATGATGTTGAAAAAGATGTATATCATTTCTACATTTTACGCTGTTTTGTTTTGTGAATGAAACTAAATTCTAATACAATTCGTATAACTATTAAACTGTTAAAAACTGTATTTTCAGGCATGGTTTATTGTTTTCAGCAAATAAGTAGATTAATTCTTTGTGGTCGATTTTGGCTTGCTATTAAAGCATATAATCATGTTGTTCAAGCCATAAGGATAAGGGTATTATATAAGTCGGACAAAATGTGTTTAACAACATTGCAATTTATGAACTAGGAACACTATACAAATGATGATGAACTATTAATAATCACGGTAAAAGATAAAATATACGGGAAGAGTTCATATCCTATGCCGTTTGGCTAAAAGTTGTCAAACTTCACAAAGTGAAGTTCTCCTAATGAGAAATGTAGGAAAATACCATTTCACACTGTTTTAAAACTTTGGTACTTTTCTGTTTTAAGCACTACACTTGGACATTTTTAATCTTGGCGACGCACAGATACAACACATATTGGCGAATGAAATAACTCAAAATAACTCCGGATGTTACTCAAACGTTGCCTTTTCATCTTTAAGGCAAATTCCATATTTTAAGATTCATAACGTAAAAATACGGTCCGATTTTCTGACAGATTCTAAACTCCTTACAATCTAAAGAAGGCGTATTTAATTGCGGCATTTCGTAAAGCCTGTTTATCTCCATGACCACGATGATAATCATTCTCATATCATCTAGTGATCCTTTAATCTCACGCTTTGTAATTTGACAATTATTGGTGTGATTATATCACGTTACTTTTCTCTCGTTGCGGCGGTTTTTAAAAATGCTCCAAATGGGTGTCAAAATGATTGTAATGCTTATAACCAAAAAGTACCAAAACTTTTAATCTGACAATCAACACTTAGTATGAAAAATCAACTATAAGTAGCCAATAAAGAACCTTAGAATATTTTAAGAAAGAAATATTTCATACAGCACTTATCACATATAAATTAAACTTTCTTAATATCTGCAAAGTGCCCAAAATCTATCAATCGATTATGGAAAATGTAGTGAAACAATATATTCAAAAAGTAGAATTTTATTTTTTTAAATAATCTTAAAAACTGGAAAATAAACATGTAAATACTTCAAGAAAAAGATACATAATGTGAAAAAGATATATAATAGTGGAAAGTGAAAAAGATATATAATAGTGGAAAACATGAAGTGGGGTAAGTGAGAATGCAAAATCATATAGTTCCACTTTGAATCTAAATAAGTTTGTAACACATTGTATTTGTATGAAAATTTGCATACATACTTCTGGTTATGTTTTACATTTATAGTTTTATTTTTTTTAATCTATTCACAACTTTTTTTTGTCGTAAATATTTAAAATTTTGTGCTCTAACTTGCTCCCGCACTTGAGGCAAGTGAGAACGTGGGTCGCAATAAATCTTAGTTGCTTATAGCAAAATAAGTAGGACAAGGGAAAGAATAGATATTTCATGCTGAACAAAAGGCTATACTTTTTTTATATTCTTTTGTTGTGAAGATATTTGTTGTTCAAATTAGCAGTGTCAGAAACGTCCGAATATTAACAAAATAAGTATATCTGTATTATTTGTTTTAGAGTAACAAATGTATGTTAAAAGTTTAAAAAAAAGATTTTTTCCTTTGCTTAGGCTCTACTAAATATTGTAGGATATAAAAGGCATGGAAAAAATTAATTCACTGTGCCTTCCAGGCCTCAGCTCTTCCAGGAACACTAATAAGTTGTCATCTGGCACAAAAGGGAACTCGGAAATAGTGATAACAGAATTAGAAATTCAATATATTCAGATACAATTTGTAATTTCCACTCCACTCACATTCACTAACATTTAGTCTAAACAAGTTACTTTATTAAGATTCACTTCTTCACACCTACTACAAAAGAACTAGTTTCAATTGCATAATTTACTATTTTTGAATGTTAAGGAATGAAAACAATCATCAGCTGTTAAAGAAATAATTCAAAAGGTGGTTGGTTAGCAAGTTTCTCCAGTTAGAAAACATATGTTGGGAAGAAAAAAACTATATGGCTGTTATAACACAAAGGTAGTTTTTTTTTTCGGTTTATGGGGCGAATTCTCACTTGCCCCAACTTTCATGTTCTCACTTGCCCCGACACAAAATTTTTATGGGCAAGTGAAAACCCTGCAGTACTGAGGTAATATTGCAAAAAAATGGTTTTTATATATTTTTAACTGTATTCTTCATTTCTTAATGAATAAGTGGGTATTTTCAAAATAACTTTGGTTAATTAGTTCTGATTTTTTTTGGCTAATACTCGAACTTGGGTACCTTGGTTAAAATGCAAGGTTGGTAGGTATAAAAATTTTCCATTTTACAATTTTTTTTTCTGCATAAAATTAAAAGTTTGTAGAAAGATAATTTCAACATATATAGAAGAATGAAAAAAAAAAAATGACAATAGTATCACTAATGATTTTTTAGAACAAAAATTTTAATTAAAAGTATTTACAAAGTAAAAAATTCAATTTATAAAACAAACAACAAATTTAAATATTTTAGGAAAGGGTACAAAATTAACTAAAAACATAAATTGTAAATCTTCATTTAAAAATTTAGATTTTAAAAACACTGACAAAGGCAAATGGTATACTAAATGCACTCAGACCTGGAGTAAGATCTATAAACCAGATTTGAATAATCAAGGGTAATTTCTCATCTTCCGGAAGGTATTCTTTGAAGTGTCTGAAAATAAAAATTTTATAAAATGAATTCAAAGTATTTTCATTGACTGAATGTATAATTCATTATCTGAAGCTAATCTCAAATTTCATTGGTTGAAAACATCTGAGTGATCATCATTAAAATTTAGTTTTTAATACTGGGAAGAAAAAAAAACCATGTAACATTTCTAAGATATAGATAATCTCTGATCTTTAGTGATGTAAGAGCAGAACTTAGCTGCATCAGGTTTGCAGGCTATTAAACCATAAAACTAAATAATAAAAATATTTATTATAAAGATTATCACCCCAGAGCAACAGAACATAAACAAAGTATATACTTATATAATCATCAAATTTGAGGCCATAAGAAATCCAGCACTTTTTGCAACACTCATGTGTTTGGTGATTTTCAAATTTAATTTCATGTTTAAAATATAAAATTGTCAAAATATATAAAGCTTATTGCATTTAAGAAACTATCATTTATGTGCATTAATTTTTTTAAAAATTAGAATAAAAACCATATACACTGTTAATTTTGTGCAAAACTTACAGATACAACTGATTAAATAATTAAATTTTCCATGAAAATGATGAACTGGCACTAAACTTGGTGAGTTTTTACAGCTTGGAGCAGCAATCTGCAGTTTAGCCATTGCTTTTTCATATCATTCTTCTATCAGGGAACTTTCTATTTATAATTACATTTGAAATAATTTTTTTTAAAGTTATTTATTTCTGTATTCATTCAGTATTAAAATTTTTCATGACAAGATTTAGTTAAAAACTTTCATTCTCATCTTTCATTACAACAAAGATAACAGCAATAGCATTAAATGCAATACTCCTAAATATTCCTCATTTTAGGTACATCATTCATTATAATATGCTTGTTTAATGTTTCAAATAATTGTATTTCAAAGAAGATGATTAAAAGTAATACTTGATATTTAAAACTGAAATTCTTTTTAGAGAAAAATTGAATTATTTAACACTTCAAAACTCTACACAATTATTAGTATATTATATATAAAAATATTTCATTTTCACTGCACCATATATTCTAAAGATTTCTTTGGTAGAAGCACTGCAAGATTTTCAAAATCTCTTTTAACAGATATTTCTGACTGCCATGATATGATATTTAAAAAATTTTTAGTGTAAAAATTGTACTTGGGCAGTTTAAAATAGATTTAAATTATCTGCTCTCTTACATTCATATTCTTTATCCTGTATCGCTATTTGGTATTTACAAAATTTATAACTAAATTCTTGTTGTTGATGTCTGGGATATTTTTTTTAATATATACAGTTTTGGTTTTTAAGATCAGTGCCAGTCAAATTGATGTTCATAGTGTTAGTATTTATGTTTGCCATCCCCCCCCCCTCTCTCTCCTAAGAGTAAAAAATACTCATTGAATAGAAATTAACTACAGTTAAAGTGTCAAAAGTACAGTTTTTAAAATTCTGGTGCTCTATTTTCCTCAGTGCTCCAGAAATGCGTTGTATGATTATGCTGTGATGGAATATGCTTAAAATGAATTATATTTCTTGATGGGCAAAAGTTAAAACATGCATTTGAGGATTATATTAAACCATTTATGTAAAAAATAACTGTCCAAAATGTGCAAATTTAAAGTAGTAAGTTTTCATTTTGCATGAGGGAAATATGCATGAACATTTTATATAAGTTCTTTTATGAAAATAGTTTGAAAATTTTTCTAATTAGAAGTCAATCATTAGCCATTTTTTTCTTTGCTTTGCAGTCGTATACATAGCTTTGCATTTCATGTTGAACTTTTGTACTATCAGTTTCTTGACAGGTAGTTTACATATAACATAGTTTTAAATATAGTTTATAGAAACCTGAATAAAAAATTTGAAGATTTTACGTGAATTCTACATTTTAATACTTAAAAATTTAGAAATTTCTACATTAACTTAACATATTAAACAGAGTATAATAGTTAATTTCGTGGCACTAGAAAATTTGACATCAGAGTTCTTGTCATTCGGGCCTTTGTCAGAGCCAGCCTTAGTCCTTGTGGGGCCAAATTTCAGAAATTTCGGTAGGATCCTACAAACTTCTGATATACATTAAATGTTAAACATTTAATTTGAAGCATAAAAGACAAAATTTAGGAAGGTTGTCATATTTCCCTTTTTATGTACTTTTATAGAAATAGAAAAACTAAAAAGTAGCTGGACTACACATATTTAAGATATTTAAATATAAGTATTTTTTTACATTATTTGCAGAAAAAAGTTATTTACAATCAAATTTTACGAGATTTTTTTATCAACAAGATCATTTATAAATTGATGAAATTTTAATTTCCTTATTTCTATGTGCTCTGTACACACTATTGCAAGACAGTTGAGTCTGTTCTGCGATATATTTGACCTCTGGTATATTTTAATTTTAATCTTGAAACGATTATTTTTCTCAATGCTATAGTTAGATGAATTGTTAAAAATATCTTTAAAGGTATAAAAGCATTTGAGAAGCCATTAGCCTCCATTTATAGCAATTGTAGTATTTCTGTAGGGTTTCTGAACAATAGGTTTTAACACTTCTATTTCTTTGACCAGCATGTAACTATCTTCGTCTAAATCTTTTATAGACTTACCTGGTAATTATTCTAAACCTTTTTTACATTTGTCAAGACAATTTCTACTACCTATGCATGTTTGTGATGTTCATTCCATGGAATCGTCTCGAATTAGCTTGTCTAGCTTTGTACAATATTTGTTATAAACAATGTACCTCAAACATGTAATTAAATATCCTTTTTAATTTTCTTAAATGTTTTTCTTGAAATTCTGGAGTGACTTCTAAATCAATCAGAAACTCTGTGCCTCTGACTAAATCTTATTCGAAATCAAACTGGCTATATTTTGTCAGGTATTTAGAAAGGTTTGTAAATGATCACAGTACTTCCTTTCAGACATTCTCAAATTTTCTTCCTCTGGGACTCTGTACTAGCACAGGACTCAATTGCTTCCAATAAATCCAATTGTATTAAAGCAAGCCCTGTGTATCATAACTAATTCTTTATATATTTTCTATATTTACATATTTTCTTTACATATTTTAGTTCCAAAGACTTGCTGGTGTCTTTCACATTTTCCACATGAGACAGCCCATCTATAGGCCATTTACTTTCCTGGGTAGATTGAAATATGCTACTGCTAAATTGTACTTGATACAGTCTGTACGTAAGCATGTCACCCTACAAACTGAGTTAAAATCTTTCGCTCTGGCTACTATGCAGGAGAGATACCCAAATCGGGACTGGTTGCATGTTTATACTGATAGGTCTGCCACAACATCCTCCAGTAGAGCTGGAGCATACTCCAAATTTTTCAATCTTAAAGAACCTCTCAGTGCCTGGTTGGATAATTTGGACGGTTAAATTTTTGCAATATTTATGGCCGTTAGGGCTATTGGTGAAATTCCTTATCCTGTTCATTGACTCTCAAGCTGCAATTGAGGCCATTACTGACTATGCCCATGACAACTCGAGTTTGAATGTAAACAGCGTATAGACTCATTTCTTAGTACTGGAAAAAAAAAGAAAACAAATTCTATCCTTTTATGCATAGTATTCTCCGGGTTGTCTTATGATTATCCATATCATTTTAATTCTGTGGTGAACTGTAGGGAGTTTGGTGTCACAGACCTTTTAAAATTTTATAAAGAGAGCCCTGACTAGTAGCCGAAATTTGTTGGTTAGATATAGACAGGTAAATCTACTCAGGGGAGAAAAATTGTGGGTGTTTTGCATCTTTCACTTGCATATTCTCATTGAATCATCATTTGGTAAGTCAAGTTTCAGTAGGTATATAGCTATATTAAATCCTTTAACTATTTGGAGGTGTTTTTCAGAAACTTTCAAATTTTGCTGGCCTCTTCTCACAAGAGAATCTCTGTGGTGAATTAAACAGTTTAAATTTCGTGTAGGTTATTTTTTTGTTACTGCAGATTTTATTTTTTATTTACTTATACTTTTAAAAGATTTAATTTGTGTGAGTATTACTGTTCTGTATACTATACATGTATGTTTCTTAAATCACTGTTTTGTAAAATATGGTATTAACTTTTGCTGTTACTCTAAGTGCATGATTTATGACTGAAGAATAAAATATTTCGTACTCTATCATGAAAAATTGTTTATACTGACAATTGCTTTTCTATCTCATTGTTAATGAAGAGGTAGGTGTGATTTTCTCTAACCAAAAAGTGTTTTAATAGCTATAGCTTAATCTTCATCTGATTTCCTGTAGCACTAAATTGTATTGTAGAGTTCTGACCTAAAAGAATTCCTGTCTATGTGGATTTCTCGAAATCATTTGACTTTATAAACAAATTGAAAAATATTACGAGATTACCTTATCCTGTAAGAACAAAATGGTTTTCCAATATTCTCTGAATCACACAATTCTTTTATTTATTTTAATATGTAGTATAAAGGTAAGTTAAGATAATCAGAATGTAATTTGAATTATTCTTAATTTATCTAATTTTATTTTTATTATTCTAATTCTTAAGTTTGCCAGATTTATAGCAAAACTATTTTAATATTATTAACAAAAAGTCAGGTAACTGTTTTGAAATGTTTGAAAATGTGAAGAATCACATAAAAGCATTATTGTACAGTAGATGAACGTAAAGAAATTTGAAGAATTTATACTGTTGCCAAACTGCAGCTAACAAACTGCAATCCAAACAAATAGTCCTATACAAACCTATAAGCCACATATTATCTGTAATTTCCTGTAATAATTTTATATATTTTATTACATTCATGAGCTATTTAATCTGATGTTAATCGAGCTTTTTCATCAGATGTTCATCTCTGAAATTTCGCGGAGCATTAAACTAAATAATTAATGAGATTTTTAATTTCTGATAACTAAAATGAATATAAAGAGAAAAATTTTTTTCTTTATAAGTTATTTATCGAGCCGATATCCGTATTGTGGAGATCCCTACAAACCAAACATATCAAATCTCTGCACGACCTTATGATCTTCCAGGACAAAACAACAAGAATGGCTAAGGAACCTCGTGCCCTAATTACAATAAATTTAAAATGTTCAGTAGTTTAATTAATCCAGAACGCAATTTATAACATCTTAGTTTATAAATATCTCATTTCCTAGCACAAACTTATATACAGGGTATCCATAATTAAACCTCCCTAGTTTAAAGTTGTCTACAGTCAAAACAATCGTTCAGAAAGTTATGAAATTTTGTGTAGGACATATTAAAGGGATGGGAATTTGTTTGGGCGAATAATAAAAAGAAAGTTCAAAATTTAACCACCAGAGGGCTTTTTTGACGAATTACACATTTAACCAACATTAACTATAGTTAAAAAAATTTATTACAACAAGACATGTTCAACATGACGGCCATCATTTTCAGCTACCATTTGCAATCGTAAGATAGCATGTTCTACAGTTGACCTCAGTGTATCCGGGGAAATGCTGAGAACATGTCGTGAAATGTTGTCTTTCAGATCAGGTATAGTTCTTGGTTTATCAAGACTGACTAGATGTTTTACATGCCCCCTAAGCCAAAAGTCGCATGGGTTGAGGTCTGGGGATCAGGGAGGCCACACATTAGGAAAGTGGCGCCTGATGACACGTTCTTCTGTAAAATGATTTTTGAGAACGTTCTTAACACGATGGCTAATGTGTGGAGGAGCTCCATCTTGCATAAAAATTGTGCGTGCAAGGCACTCGCGTGATTGAATATCCGGAACAATTTTATTCAGTAACAAGGATGCATATCGCCCCCCGATGACCAAGCATGTTACTGGACCTTTAGGACTTAATTCCTCGAAGAAATACGGGCCGAGGATAAAAAATGCAGAAAATCCACACCACACAGTTACTTTCGGTAAATGCATCGGAACATCTAAGATTAAACGCTGATTTTCTGGTTCCCAAATTCGGCAGAACCATCCAAATAAAAGTGTGCTTCTTCTGTCCAAAGGATATTCCAAGGCCATTCTGCATCAACCTCAAAGCGAGTAAGTAACTGAAGTGAGAACCGCTTTCGAGTCTCGAAATCATGTGTAAGCAACCTCTGCACAAATTGAAGCTTGTACGGATAATACCGGAGGATATTCCACATGACCTTCTGGAGAGTTGAACGCGGCTGTTCCAATTCGTCTGCCACACGACGGACATTGGTACTAGCTTGTTCGTTGGAAGCTTTGTCCCCTTCCTCCTGAAGCGCAACCTTCTCTACAGCTTCTCTCTATTGTTCTCAATTCTTTCTTCTTCTACGGGTTTCCTTCCTCTTCCAGAACGAATGTTAAAAGAACCAGTTTCTTGAAATATGGCCACCATTAATCGAAAGTCTTTAACAGTCAATGGATCTTTTCGTATCCCCTTCAAACTCCGAAATTTTCGTAGAGCAACTAGTGCTGAATTATCGTTTTGGTAAAACAGTTTTACTAACAAAGCTCGATCTGGTAATCGTAACGATGACATTCTGATTAGCAATAGCAAGCACGCTGAAAACAATATCTCCATGAAAGTTTCTAGTTTTTATAACAACTTCTGTTCTACGTCGACAAAAATGAATTTGCATATTTGTTTCTTCTTCGTTCCTTCAAATCTTTTGTCCGAAAATTAGTTATCGAACAAGTTTCCGATCGACTTTGCAATCACTTTAAAGACTGTAAAATTTAATGAGTAGGAGTTATTGTGTTAGGGTGTTCTATGGAGACAAAAAGATGGTGAAATCTTAAGTAAATGTGCAATTCATAAAAAACGCCCTCTGGTGGTGAAATTTTGAACTAATTTTTTTATTTGCTCAAACAAATTCCCATCCCTTCAATATGTTCTACACAAAATTTCATAGCTTTCAGAAAAATAGTTTCGACTGTAGACAACTTTAAAGTAGGGAAGTTTAATTATGGACACCCTGTATTTTGCTATTCATTTCACGTGTAAAATAAGAAAAAAGCGTGATGGTACAGTGTTAATATATCTCATTCAAATTCTTTCTCCTCACTTTGCAGGTCCTGGATACAGATTGCTAGATGTGAAACTAAAATGATTGTGGTGTCCAAAAATTCAGAAAGTTAACGTATTACTAGCAGTTACAGTTTTCTAGTCATGGTGTAAAAGAACGTCGGCAAGCCAGACCAGCAAATGTCGTGTGTTTCCAGAGTAAATAGACTTTCCAGTGAATGCCATTCCTGCGAGCAGACCCCTACTAAAGCCGAAGATGAATTCACTCCATGTGACACTTCTATAAGTAGTCAAAATGGAAAAAGTTCCAGTGCACAAATTCTCCCTCGCACCGATGAAAAAGTGTTCGAATGTAATTTACGTGAAGGAACATTTTCACAGTTGGTCGCCTTAAATACACATCATTCGTACCACATTGATAATCCTCTCTCTACCCATATAGAAAAACCTTTCACCTGCACTGTATGTAAGAAAAGATTTTCTCGAAATAAGTATTTAAAAAGACATTTCCGTGCCCACACGGGAGAGAAATCTTTCGCCTGCACTGAGTGTGGGAAAACATTTTCTACAAAGGGTAATTTAAGAACACACATCCGCATCCACACGGGAGAGAAACCTTTCGCATGCACTGAGTGTGGAAAAACATTTTCTGCACAGGGTAGTTTAATAACACATCTCCACATCCACACGGGAGAGAAACCTTTCGTATGCACTGAGTGTGGGAAAGCATTTTCTCGACAGAGTCAGTTAAAAACACATCTCCGTGCCCATACAGGAGAGAAACCTTTCGCATGCACTCTGTGTGAGAAAGAATTTTCTCGAAAGGAGGATTTAAAAAGACATCTCCGCATCCACACGGGAGAGAAACCTTTCGCATGCACTGAGTGTGGACAAACTTTTTCTCAACAGAGTCACTTAAATAGACATCTCAACATCCACACGGGAGAGAAACCTTTCGCATGCACTGAGTGTGGGCAAACCTTTTCTCAACAGAGTCACTTAAATAGACATCTCCGCACCCACACGTGTGGGAAAACATTTTCTCCACAGGGTAGTTTAATAACACATCTCCACATCCACACGGGAGAGAAACCTTTCGTATGCACAGAGTGTGGGAAAACATTTTCTCGACAGAGTCATTTAAAAATACATTTCCGCGCCCATACAGGAGAGAAACCTTTCGCATGCACTCAATGTGAGAAAGAATTTTCTCGAAAAGAGGATTTAAAAAGACATCTCCGCGTCCATACGGGAGAAAAACCTTTCGCATGCACTGAGTGTGGGCAAACTTTTTCTCAACAGAGTCATTTAAATAGACATTTTCGCACTCATACGGGAGAGAAGCCTGACGCCTGCACTGTATCTGAGAAAGAATTTTCTCAACAGTCATTTAACAGCAGATCTTAGCACCCTCATAAGAGACAATCCTTTCGCATGCACTGTATGTGAGAAAAGATTTTCATTGCCAGGTAGTTTGAAAACGCATATATTTATCCATTGAGGAAAGTGTTTTGGTCCGCACGATATGCGAGAAAAGGTTTTCTGAACTGGATCCTTTAAAAAAAAATATTTTTGTGCCGACACAGAAGAGAAATCTTTTATCCTCTGTGTGAGAGAAAATTTTTCTTTCAGAGTGCTTTAAATACGCATCTCCGTACCCATACAAAAGAGAAGCCTTTCGATTGCACTATATATGAGCAAAGGTTTTCTGCAGTGGGTCATTTAAAATGAAATTCCCTTTCATCTGCAGGGTATAACTGATAGGCTTATGGTTTGAGAGCAGAGGAAAAATGCATCTCCCTACCCATTCAGGGATGTAACCAACGCTATCGTATGAAACGGGATTTTTTTGGCGCAAAGAAATATTTTTGACCCACCGTGGTGAAAATGTAATTCAAATTCAGGTTTGGTGGTCTTTAATTAGAGCTGATATCGCACATAATTACGTTTTGGAATTTAATTTTTTATGGCATTATTAAATTTTTTTAATAATATGAATGCGATATCGGTCATCACCTACGAGCTCTGAGGGATTCTTGACCCATCAAAGTGATTGAAGTAAAAAAAGTTGCCGTTATACCTGTTTATGTACTGCTGGAAATGGTGTCGTGAAATGTCACTTAAGCAATACTTCTGGTTTTTGCTTTTTTCCAATATTTAATTATAATTTTTAAGATTTGATTGTTTTTTCTACATGTGATGTGTTCTGTAAATGAGGAAATAAATATGAATAATGATATGTAACTAAATATTTTTTGGTTTCATTTCGAGAATGGATTAATTTTCGCTTTTGTCTCTCTTTTAATTATTTTAAATTAATTTAGTTTTTATTATTTTATTAGAAGGGTTTTTTGCAATGTGCAGATATTTAATGCATGGAGCATCGAATTATTATTTTATATTAGATATCGTCTCAATTTTTTATGTATGAAATATATAATTTTAATTTGAACTCAGCTCTTGAAAAATGTTTAAAATTTATAAATTTCACTAAATCTTGTTTATCGAATGATGGACTCGTTACTGAGTCTTGCAATATATTTCGACAGTGTAAGAGAATTTTTTGTACAGGTTTCACTGGCACTTACGGCGCCATACCTTTACGGGAGATTTCCATTCTGTATTGAAGAACGGTACCATATCTATAAGGTAGAGTTCAGACGGTATCGTGTATGTGTACAAATGAATTCAGTTCTGTATCATATGCTGTAAGTTAAGAGAGTTCAGGAGGAGTAGAAATCGCCGGTGAAGACAGTCCGCATATTCTATGACGCAAAATGCCTTTATATTGAAGTCGACGATTCTGTAGTGCCATGAAAATGACCGTTTGTCAACCCTGGAAAGCTGCACCAAAAGCTGTTTTCAAGTACAGTTGATATGATGAAGTAATCAGTACGCTTGGGAGACAGCGATCAGGAAACAACACCACTGGCCGGATTTTAGATGAAGTTGCTGCAGATGAATAAGTACTAAAGAGTTGAGCACCGCAAAAACTGGTTATTACGCTAACAGCATTCAATGGGATGAACTAAAATTTAAACTATTATAACATCCAGTTGACACTATATTTTAAGTATAAAAAGTTTTATTTTGAGGTGATTTCTTCGAAGAAATTCTAGATTAACAAAACACTAACATAGTACATGATGATCTCCTCAAAACTGCATACATTAAGTGTTGGAAGAATACTTACAAACCTTTCTGTTTTACGTTTTAAAAAAAACTTTAAACAGGTTGCAAACGGCATTCCAAATATCAGCCGTATTTTAAATTGTAAACATGTGCGTCTCATCGGCAGAGTTTAGATGTTTTGACTCGAGCTAAACGAAGCAATATTAGCGATTGGTCGACGCCATATGACGCAACCTTAGGGAGGAGTGGCCAAAATTTTTATTACAAGATCTTGGAAATCCGAGTGGCAACTTCTCGTGTAGGCTGTTTTGCAAAACAGCAGTGATATAAATAGTCGCTCCGAGTAAGTACGAGGCAGTGGACGGTAAGGCGCGTTTAGAGTAAGCTCGCCGTTGGCAGTCGCTGTTCTTTTCTAAAAGCCCGACCATGTTGGCGTTAATAGCGGTAGGAGTGTAGCCGACTTAAAATATCGCTTTCCACTCGAAGTATATTTTTACCCTTTTTCTTAAATTTTACTAATGTTTTCGAGGCAAAGCTGTGCGCGTACTACGAAGGGGTATATTTTTAGTAATGCAACTTTAAAGTATTCTGTAATTGTTTTTAAAATGTCAGAGCTTGACGCCGAATAAATATGGAGTGTTTTTAAAGAAGCCTTCGATTTTTTTATTTTAATACCCAAGAACTTTTTAGCACAACATTTCAGAAGACAGGCCTTTCACATATTCCACTGTAGCTTTTAAAAGGAGTTTTTAGGCACCATCAAGTGATGCCACGCTCTACTGCTATTTCATCGAACAAAATTTTGGGGAATAGTTTCGTATCCTGTGCCGCTTGGCGCTATTTGGCACGATTTCTGATTTTTCCGTGTTTGGCGGAAAACTCAGATTATTGCAACCTATCTAAGCGACGCCATCTTTTAGGTGTCACTTAGACTTAAAAACAAAACAAATAGAAACAAAATAAATTTTATAACAAACACATATTTCTATATAGGTATTACATATTTCTATTTCTACAACTCTGTAGCTGCGGTGGCGTTAATATGTAAGTACCCGAATAAGAAACCACCATAAAAACATCGTAATACAAACGAATGATAATATACCATATTGAAATATGTATCGCCAAAAAAAAATCGCCAACTTTCCCGGCACAGGATACGGAACTCTTCCCAAATTTTGTTTAATATCATAACCATTTTCAAACAATACAACAGTAAGGACCATGACGGTATAACAAAAGTAGGAGACCTGAGTATGAGCGACCAAACAGGTAAACAAGCACTGCACTAATTGACAAATATTTCAGCAAAAGAAAATGGTGTCTCGCACGGGGTCGAGCCGAAGCTCTTACCTAGGGGAAACTGCAAATTTCATACACACTCAGTAAATGAAAACTCAAGTCTGTAATAATATCCACTTTTTCAAATCTGGACAGAGCGGGGAATGAAGTAATGTTGCTATGCACGGAAAACCGCCAAGCGCGGAAGAGGGCCGCCAAAATAATGTGCCAACAACCTTGCAAGCGCAATAGAAAATGGCGAAGAACGCGCCAAGCGAAGTACTTGAGTTTCGCTAATAACTCTTATTGGTCTCGTCATACAATGGCGTCAGCAGACCGCGTTTTTCGAAGAAAAACATCAAGTTGGACCCCGATGCGAGGCTAGTACGACCCAAGCCAGGACCCTAAAGCGAGGCTAGCAATTGAAAACAATCGAGCTCACCGTACAGATGTTATGAATAATAGAACATGTCTGAGCTATCCTATTGAACAAGGTAACACTGGGTAGAAAAGCGATTCACATGTAAACGCCCTGCTTTCAAGACTACACCGGCTGACGTGACAAAAAAGGAGACCTTAAACTGAGTCCAGCTAGGAATTTCGAGAAATACAATTATCTTTAAGAAAACCGTTATTGGACAAGAACACACGAAGCGTGGGAATACAGGAATGACCACGAGGAATGGTCAAAATAGGGACCATATATTAATTGAAAGAAAGTAAACTAAATTATAAAATTTGGACTAGGATTACTAAAAGTTAACAAAAAGAGGTTAGATTTAATTAATAAAAACTGTAACGAAAAATCGCCGTTACAGACAGGACCTTGTATCATCTGTTCTGACTATGAGTGGTACCGGTAATCAGAGAAGCTAACATATGCGATAAATTTTGTGTCTTACTCAAATTAAATTTCATCTTGTCGTACGCAAAAACACGAGTGTATCTAAAATTCATAAGAATTTGGAGGCATCAGTTGCCAAATTCGGCTGTAGTACTAAAACGGGACCGATCCGCCAAACAGGACGAAAATATTTTACTGTGGTAACCCTAATTATGCCAACCGAACTCCGGCCTTTCGAGGGGCGGGAGAGGGTGTTTATGAACGGACCTATTTCATTGTAATGTTGTCTTACAAACTTCTTAATACATAATTCTATTGACCTACTCCACTGTTCATGCATTAATTGTGTATTTCAAAGAATATTTTTCTGTTTTATGCCTATATTTTTCGTAAGAAAAAAAAGCTTTGAATTGGGTGTGATGGATGTTTGCTGCTAATTAAATTAAAGGTCAATATAATTAATAAGTTAGATTTTTATAAAAGTTGGTTATTTCTTGTTAATTATTCATTAAAAAATTGATAATTATTTTAATAATGCATGAATAGTGTACAGTCGAATCCCGTTATAGCGAACGCGGTATATAACGAACTCACGGATATAACGAACGAAAATTTCAGTCCCGCCATTTTCTTATTTCCTTCTTCGTTTGAAATATTTATAGACGATAAATATTTATATATATTATTCTTATGATATATTTATATTTTTATGGGCTAGTGTTATTTTCATATGTTTTTTCATTTACGCAAAGTAACAATATTATTATTATTTTTATAATGTAATCTGGATTCACCCTTCAAAAATTGTTTTTTTTCATTAATTAAAATTTAACTGTAATTAATTTCGATTCCGGAAGTTCTTTCTGTATTTGTTATTCTTTGTTATCTTTCTTTTATTCTTTCCTATTTTTTTGCCTATAGAGAATAGCAACGCAAAATTGAAAAAAAACAACATGCCACCAAAGAAAATGGGGCTAAATTTGGTGGAAATAAAAGTAATTCCAAAAGGAATAAAATAAGATCAGCAATCAACAAGCTTCTTTGAATGTGGAATCTGATTCCTCGAAGCTAATCGCATTGCTCAGGCTGTTGCGAGAGCTGAAAGATCCCAAGAAAAGAGAAATGCAAGGCTGGAACCTGAAAGAACAAGACAAGTTTCTGTGAAATCTACCAGTTTAGAATTACAAGGAGCAGCTTTTCTTTCCAATCCAGTAAGTACAGCGGCTATTTCAGAAAGGTTTGTCATTGGAAGGATGGAACATGCCTGCCTTTATTGTGGTGCTGTGAAGTGGAGTGGCGAAACTAAAGACATGTTTTGCTGCAATGGAAAAGTAAGTCTGTCTGTACTTCAAACACCTCCAAAACCACCCAAGTCACTTATAGGCAATGAAACGGATGCGTCTAAGCATTTTCTTCAGAACATTTGACTGTACAACTCTGCTTTTCAAATGAATTAATTTGGCTCAAGGAGCATTGTTGCTGAACGTGGATTAATACCGACATTCAAAGTTCAAGGGAAAGTCTATCATAGAATTGGAGCCATGTTACCCATATAAAACTAGGAGCACCAATTCCTTCAAATATATTTTGTGGGAGATGAACGGAAACAGACAGAGCATCGTTGCACCACCATTCCGGGATCACGTGAGGATATTATCTTGCAGTTACAGTCTTTTTTGGATAGGTATAACAATTATGTACGAAGCTTCAAAACTGCACTGGATCGTATACCGACAGATGATTACGGGTTAGTCATTCGAGCTGGCAGGACATCGGCGGAAGAGCACGAGCGACGTTTCATTGCCCCAGTTATAAATGAGGTTGTAGTTGTCATTAGTGGACATGAATTTAATCAAAGAGACATAGTTTTGCAGAAAAAAAGACAATCGCCTTCAACGGGTATGCGAAACACATAGATCATATCATGCCTTGCAATATCCACTTATCTTTTGACGGGGAGAAGATGGATACCATTTTTGAAATCAAGCAAGTTGATCCAAGAACATGGGTGCCTTCAGCTAAAAAAGTATCCGCTATGAATTTTTATTCTTATAGGTTGATGGTGCGAGAAAATAATTTCAACGTTATTTTGCGTTGCCGCCGACTTTTCCTTCAATTTGTTGTAGACATGTTCGTGGAAATAGAAAGCGAACGACTTTTGTATGTCAGACTCAACCAGAAGCTCCGTGCAAATGAGTAAATCCATCTTCGATATCAGTGGCGGCTCGTTGCTAAAATTAGTGGGGTGCTGCTTCAGAAAAATTTTAGCTATTATTTTATTATTGTGTAAAACATGTAAAATTTGTGTTGTGTAAGATTTCTCATTATTAAATTAAGTTGATATGTATAACAGTGGATGAAATGCGCATTGCTATAAACTGCTTTTATTTTTAACTTGAACTCCTCCCTTTTTGCCTTTCATGACATTTGCACCATCAAATGTCTGGGCTATTATCTTTTGTCTATTTCCTTGAAGGATTATGTCCATATGTCCAACTGTTCTAGAATACGTTTCAATATGCCATCTGCAGTTTGATTTTCTGGAATAAAGAATCCTCAAAAACGCTCAAATGTTTCTTCATTAAACACGTACCGTAGAACAATGACCATATGAGTGTGTTCTGAAACATCTGTTGTGTCAGCAGCCATGGCAACGGAGCAAACGGAGCTTCTCTAACTTTTGCCTTATCTCTTCATGGTATATTTGTAGCAGACAATCAAGTATCTCATTCTGAATGGTCTTAGAAACACCAATGAAGACCGTAATGGTTTCTAAAGGATTCTTCAAATCTGGATCTAATTTAGATGCAAAATTTATTAATTCTCTAAATACCCCTGGATTTACTGAATCATCTTTTTCATCATGTCCACGTACGGGAGTTTCAAAGTTTCCACAAAATAAAATACAGTCTATTATTTTGGATAAAATTTCTCGGTTCTTCTTAACCTTCACGTTATGCTCATTGAATGAAATTCTGTGTGCCTCGCTTAATGCTTACTTTTCCTAAAAGTGATAGTGAAACTATATTTCCAACCACAGTTTATGCTTCTTTGACTTCTCATGTTTTTCAGTTTTTCTTTCATTTTTTTATATTTCTAAAACTTTCTTTTGTCCATGTTGCATCACCGCCAAACAGCAAACACGGGGAGCAAAACAATACATTTTTCACTTCACAGCCGCAGAGCCAACTTTTCCGATAGAACCATTCAGAATTAAAGCTGCGAATATACTTCTTGCAGTGTCTTATTCCTGGCTGTAAAATTCGAATATCAGGTGTTGAATGGCCTCTTATCTTAACTGTAACTTTCTCATAACTTTTTCTAACTGTGAAAACTTAAGCTGTTGAATTTCACTTACTATCCCAAAATTTATTTCCTGGGAATTCGAGGAGATCATGGTTAATTATTAAAATTTTCTATTCAAGAAATCAACAACAACACAAAAAAAAAAACACTGAATTAAGTAGAATAGCTGATTGTCATCTACAGTTTATCACATTCCAGAATATGGTATACGGTTTTTAAGCATAACACACGACGAGTCAGAAATAAACTGTCATCTACAGTTTATCACATTCCAGAATATGGTACACGGTTTTTAAGCATAACACACGACGAGTCAGAAATAAACATTGCCACTTGCTCGGACAACAACGAGGCAAAGCTCTAGTACCTCGGAGATGCGCGCATGCGCACAACAGCCAAACACGGCATTACTGGAACTGTGAAGTGCACAGTTCCATGCAAGGATTTTTTGTCGTTTTTCGAGAACGAGGGGATGGCTACCCCCATTTAGCTTAAGTATTATGAAATGTACGGATTATGTAATGTAAGGATTATATAATGTAAGGATACTGTTCATACTGTTTAATGAAAGAATTAAAGGAAAAGAAGACTCGTTATAGCTACTGAATGATATCGATAATATAGAGTGAAACTTCGGGGTGCTGCAGTTCCGCAGTGCCTATACACGACTCGCCACTGTTCGAGATGCTATGAACAACGATGCTAATTCTACAGAAGTATGTCAGTTGTTTATTTTGCCCTCAACTTTCATTGGAAGTCCACGTCACATGCACGAATACACACAGGATGCTATGACGTATGTTAGGAATTATGGGAAACCTAACCTCTTCGTAACTTTAATTTGCAACAAATCTTTTTTTAACAAGCATTCTTAAAATCCCGGGCAACGCCGTAGACTTCAGCTAATATATATACACTATCTACCAATAAGTGTTTGGACACCCATGCAACTGACGATATCTGCGGTCCTGATATACGTCACACCCTACGTCGTTAAATATCGTGTAGGAAACAACATTGACATTAGTTGCATGCAAGATGCCACGAGGTGCATAGTTATCTGATTTCGAGAAATGTGTAATCGTCGGGTATCAAAGAAATGGCCGATCCTTAAGGGACATATCTAGCTAGCTGAATTATCCAAAATCGACAGTGGCCTATGTGATTCAGAAGTGAAACGTGAGCGGTGATTGTCGGAATTTACCCCGAGTCGGTAGACCCACGAAACTGGGAGATAGAGACCGACGAGTGCTGTCCAGAGAAATTCGGAAGAACCGCACCCAACTGATGGCCCACATACTCCAGGAGTTTCAACAGGTATCCGGGAGTGTTGTTCCGATGAATACCATCCGTAAGGCAGCACATCTGCTTTGTTTTCATGGTCGTGCTGCCGCCCATAAGCCTTTGATCACAAAATACAACCACGCTGTTCGGTTAATGTGGTGTAAAGCACATGGAAAGTGGACCGTAGATTAGCGGAAATGGGTTCTCTGGAGCGACGAATCAAGGTTCAAGCTCTACCTTTCGGATGGCAGGGTCTGAGTCTGGCGTCTGCGGGGAGAACGCCTCCTACCAGAATGCACTGTGCCCACTGTAAACTTCGACAGAAGTTGAATTGTGGTCTGGGGTGTTTCTCCTGGTATGGACTCTTGGTCCTAATTCATGGTAAACCCAACGCCGACTGCACTATTTTGGATGACAATTTGCTTCCCTACGTTGTGGCAGTTTTACAGGTTGGATCCATGTTACTTCCACGACGACAACGCCGGCTGTCAAGTTACGAGGTTCACCATGGATTGGTATGGTGACAATGGGGTAAACCGAATGGACTGGCCTGCCCAGAGCCCGGACCTGAACCCTATCGAGAACCTCTGGAACGAGTTAGGTCGCCGAATTAAGGGGTGCAACACCCGTCCAAAATCGGTGAAGGAACTTACATGTCTTCTCCAAGACGATTGGAAGAAAATACCACTAGCCGTCATACAAGGACGTATGGTTAGCAAGCCCCGGAGGGTTGAGGCTGTAATTGCCTCTCGTGGAAGCTCTACCAACTGTTGAAGGTGAATAATTTTTTTTTCTGTCACAGGTGTCCAAATACTTATTGGTAGATAGTGCGTATATATATATATATATATATATATATATATATATATATATATATACAGGTAACCCTCCTATAACATGGTAGATAGGTTCCTAGAAAATGCCGTGTTGTGTGAAACCATGGTACAGGAGACCCAGTGACAGTTCAAAAAAGGGGGTTACGTTCTGAAAACTTAGCAAAAACAAACTTTTTTTTAAAATTCCACATAAGCAACCTAATTTTTATTAAAATTATAAATGTATGCATAATACAAAACGAAAAGAAACAAAAAAATATTTCCTTCATTTAATATATACGACCATATTTCAATAAATTTCTTCCTCATCACTGGCTCGGTACAATCAAACGAGAACGTTTTCTCGATTGAACGATATCACCTTCATTTTCGGAACCTTTTCCTTCATTTAGATTTTTTGCACCTTCTATCCTCTTTTAAAAATCTATGATTTTGGTTTATTTGCTGGTTCCTACAAGGTCATTATAGATTCACGGCATGGAGATGGACAATTTTGCAGCTCCCTTTAGAATATTCGGCTCCTTTCAGCGGCAGTGTCTGCATTCAGGAAAAATTATTCAAGATTTTCAGCTACGCTTAGGCCCTCTTGTAATTTTATAGAGTTATAAATGAATAAATTATTATTTGTTCATACATTTTCATGTAAAGCCACTAAAGTTCATTGTTCCTTCCCGTCATTATTTTAAGGTAATTTAGTTTTCAAATGTATTAAACAAAAATCATCTTATCTAGTGCTATAGAAGTACAGTGCTCTACTAAGGTTTTCGCAATTTTTTTGTCGTGTTAGAGCGAAACCGTGTTGTAAGATGCCGTGCTGTAGGAGGGCTACCTGTATATATATATATATATATATATATATATATATATATATATATATATATATATATATATATATATATATATATACGAAACTCCATTTCCAATTTATATGCGAATCACATTAAATGAAAGTTAATAACTAAATAAATCATCTTAGATTTATCATAATTCTCCTAAAACTCATAATGGAGTTTCGTATACGAACCTCCATTTCCACTTTATATGCGAATCACATTAAATGAAAGTTAATAACAAAAAAAATGAATTAATATGAACGATTTATTTAGTACTACATACCCTTTAAAAAACAATAATCCAGACTGTGGTTACAATGATCACAGTTACAGTCTTTAAAAAAAACTACGAATATCTTGCTGAACAGACAGTTTTGCAGAAAGTTCATCAAAGAAATGTTCGCATTTATTCAGTCTACTAAAAACTTCATCAGGGACATTTCTGCGAATTGAAGTCTACGACGTATTGTTTCAAACGCCAAAAATTGAGAGATTTTATTCTAAATTAGAATGAAATCTCCCAATATGTCTTGAAAAAAAATTTCGATATATAGAGATTTTTTCGATATATGGAAACAGTTTTTCTATGTAATGAACATGGAGATTTGCTAACAGTTCGATATATAGAAAATTTCGATATAGGGAAGTTCGATATATGGAGGTTCGACTGTATATATATATATATATATATATATATATATATATATATATATATATATATATATATATATATATATATATATATCTGTAATGTTCCGGAATGCAAGAAAATACAAATTTTAATGTTTGTTAAGTGTTTCTAGTCAAATGCAAATACGTTTACAAGAGTGTATCATAAAATACTCATGTTAGCGGAAGAACCCCCGATGTGTTCCAGAAGAAATCATAATTATTTCAGTCTTTCAGGAATTTGAAGAAAACTTCCATGCTGTTCACATATGCTATTACTTCATGCCGATAATTTTTAGCAGATCTTCGAGAGCTCTTTATAACTCTATAAAATGCATCCGTAAAGCAATATATTTTACAGAATATCTACTTATGAAACCCGAGATTAAGTCAACTATCAATAAAACTCTTGTGATCAAAAATCAACTCCAAAGCAGTCTGAATAAATAATATTAAATTAATGATTCGACAACGAATCGTTTGCATTTATCGCTTAATTAAACTGTTGTCAATGAGTAATTAATTATTTAAATTATTTTTTTTTAATTTTTAATAAATTCCCTAATGTTGAAATCACTTCTTTTTCGCATGTTCAGTCCATGTAAAAAAAAATTCACTGTCATTTGCTCGTAATTTTAAGAGTTCAGAACATTTCTTCTATTTTCTAAAATAACACACTTTTCATGTCCTCACAGCAAAGCGAATTCTGCACTGCCGTTGACTAAATTTCCTGACGTACTCATTTGAGGGACATCTGGAAAACATGATCTGGTATCGAGACCAAATTCCCTCGACCATACCATTCAACTGTAGTTATCGATTACTCCCATAGGAAGCAAACAAAATGCCAGCGACCATGTTTACATCCGGATTTGCCTACTAATCCAGCATCAATATGCACACCTGAACTACAGCAAACGTTCTTCACGATCTGTAGATCGTGCCTTTATCTTCAACGTACAGCTCATCGCCCTAGTATTGTCAGTAGCCTAGACCTAGTACTCGCTAACGATTCCTGGCCACAGAGAGTGATGTTTTTTCTAAGTTGTTCAGATTTTCATTAGCTCCATTGTCGATGTTCTCGTTTGAATTAAGAATCCAGGGTAATCTTTTCACCAACACTTCAAACTAAAGTTAAAGTAGTTTTTTGAAAGGCGAAATTTTGTCCCCGAACGCCAATTTTGGCGTGGGAAGTATTCCCGGTCGTTCCCTTTCGATCATTGATAGATTTTTTAATTTCTACCCCTCCTCCCTTGATGCTTAGTACAGTCGAACCCCGTTATAACGAACTTCAAGGGACCAAAGGTTTTGTTCGCTATATCCGAACCGTTAAGAAAAATGCTGGAGTTCACAAAATGTATAACTCATTAGTTCCAATGTGTATGCAATAATGATGTATTAAAAAAATGATAAAAAACTAATAAAAATAATCTTTAATGAATTAAATCGACTAAAATCGATTACATTAGACTGACACAATACTAATTAAATTACGCACAATAAGAAAATGGCAGGACCGAAATTTTCTTTCGTTATATCCGTGAGTTCGTTATATACCGCGTTCACTATAACGGGGTTCGACTGTACACTATTCATGCATTATTAAAATAATTATCATTTTTTAATGTATAATTAAGAAGAAATAACCAACTTTTATAAAAATCTAACTTATTAATTATATTGACCTTTAATTTAATTAGCAGCAAACATCTATCACACCCCCTTCAAAGCTTTTTTCTCTTATGAAAAATATAGGCATAAAACAGAAAAATACTCTTTGAAATGCACAATTAATGCATGAACAGTGTAGTAGGCGTCAATAGAATTATGTGTTAAGAAGTGGGCAAGACAACATTACATTGAAATAGGTCCGTTCATAAACACCCTCTCCCGCCCCTCGAGCTCCATTATAAGCTCCATTAATAGTTCCATTGGCATAATTAGGGTTACCACAATAAAATATTTTTGTCCTGTTTTGCGGACCGGTCCCCTTTTAGTACCACAGCCGAATATCCTTTGTTAGTGATTCGAGTACTTCAGTTATCCGCTGCTTCAGTTGCTGTAAGTCCTGGGGAAATGGAGGAACGAACACTTTGTCTTTAACAAAACCCCATAGGAAAAAATTACAAGGGGTTAAATCACGATGCGTTAATTTTGTGGGACTTCGTAAAAACGTTTCACGATTTTTTTCAACCACTTTGATTTTGGCTTCTGGTCATCCTGTGCTGGTTTTCTAACACAAGCAGCCCGTGTTCTGAAACTGCTTCTCCCACCCTTCAATGATGTGACGGTGCGGTGGTTCTTTACCAAAGATCATGCGAAAATGTCTTTGAACGACGATAAACGATGATGTTTTAGCATATTCCAAAACACAGTACGATTTCTCTTGCATGGATGACGCCATTTTGATTAACAGTGCCTCTAGCTGCGATTTCGTAACCGGAAGATTTTTTGCTGTTGCCCGATAAAACTTGTATAACTGTAGTTTCAGAATTAATTTGTTTCGGCTAAATAAATCAATTACAGAATTTGTACTATGCTATTCTTTTTGTCCCATTCAATATGAAACACCCTGTATTTCCAGTTAACTTTTCTACTTCAAACTAAAGTTTTTTTCTCTACTAACTATTAATCAAAATATTTAGTAGCTGTTAATATTTTTTTTACTACGAAAACTTCATAAAACTGGGGAGTATGCTGGAACCTTAATATAGAATTTAATCAATATTAAATTAGTTTCGATAAGTAAATAAGTTTTCATTGTATGATAAACAATGTTGTCACTAAAAATGCTTATGCAAAATCTGTTGTATATAATTAAAGAAATAATAATAATAATTTCAGACCTTTTTACTGTGACTACAATGAAACCCATACTTCGTGAAAATGCAAAAATATAGCTGATTTGTCCTTGTAAATGTTATTTGGTTTTTTTTTCTTTTTAATTCGCCGAAAAAAATTGTATTCAGTAATTTACCAACTTGGTGGTTATACCTCCAGTTTTAAAAGTGTAATCTGAGATGCTTTGATTGATTTTTTTTTTCCTAAGGAAGATAATTCAAAGTATTTTGTGATAAATACTGAATTGAATTCATATTTTAATAGTCCTGATTAGAATTTATATGTCATTGATAGAAAATGTTGCTTTTCTTTTTAAAGTCTGTTGCATGATGTATTATTCATACTTATCTGCAATTAAAAATATTCTTATGTTACTGTGTAAGTGTGTTTGTTTCGGTTAATCAGTAGTATTTCTCAGTTTTTTTTTTTTTTTTGCCATAAAAGATTTCCTTCACAATTATTTTCTATAATTTCATTTTCTTAATTATTCACTTTTTACAAAATTTTGAACTCATTCATTCTGAAACTAATACACAATTATTCTGAAAAAGTTTATATAATGGAGTATGACTTTTCATGTGTCAGATGTTTGTCATCTCATGTTTGGGCATTGCATACTCTGTAGCTGCAGCTAGTGTGTGCTCTTATATGTGCTTGTAACTAACTAGCTCTAGAAAATATTGTATCATTATTTACTCATTGTGTATTAGTTTAAGAATTGTAATGAAGTTTAGCAAAAAAAGCAGTTCAAATGAATATTTTGATCGAAAATAAACAATTGTTAAGTTGGATAAATGAATTCATATTAAATACGCACTGAAAAAAAGCAACATGTTTTCTCTTGAAAAATACGAAAAATCCATATTAAAGCATATGGGTTTCCGTGTCAAAGCCCCACGTTCAGCGCGCGCGCCACATAGTGGCGGCGACCAAATGTGAGACACTTTTTAACACTGAGCTACTCCTCGTTCTTTAACTTCATGGGGTACACTAAGAAAGATTTTTCAAAAATTCTTCTTAGATTGTTTTAAATTAAACTTTTAAGCTGTTATTGTAACTTTTTTTAAGTTTGCATATAAAATGTTAATCTGAGACTTATAAAATTTTTATCACGAGAAAAATCATAAAAATTCCTTTAAAATGAAATCTTTTTCGAATCTATACCTCTATTTTCTAATTTTTTGGTGAATTTTTAAAGATTAATTTTTAGGATTTAATTTATTAAATTCTGATCACGAGCTATCTTTTATTTTTTGTGATACTTTTAATTAATTTTTCGTCACGTGCATAACAACAAAATAAATTGAACAAAAAAAAAATATATTAAAAGATAAAATTAAACCACTAGACAAATTGAGATGGAAGTTTTTTAAGAATTGAATTCAAATTAGTATGTTTTATGGATATTGTGACGTCAGGCATGTAACGTGCGGTTCTCACGATCTGCGAAGAAGCCTTCCCGCAGCTGCTGGACTTAAAAAACGTCCCACGCGTTTGCACAACATTCTAAAATTCTGTGGAGGTTTAAAGGCTATCCCATACGGTTTCAATGCCGACGTTCCTGGATTTCTGCGGGTTAAGCCCCAGTTTCATCCTCACCGACAAAATCGGCGAAACGCCGCCTCCCTCCCTCATAAAGATGTCCACCGGGGTCGTCTGTCAGAGTATTCTGACGTTATAGAAGCAATATCTATATCTATAAAAAAATTCCTTAACTGACTCATTCATTCACTGACTGACTGACTGACATACAACGCACAGACCAAACCGCTGGACCTAAAGGGCTGAAATTTTGCATGGCGATTCTTCTAATAGTGTAGGGGTGCACTAAGAAAGATTTTTCAAAAATTCTTCTTAGATTTTTTTTTTAATTAAATTTTTAAGCTGTTTTTTAAACTTTTTTTTACGTTTGCATTTAAAATAATACATTGAGGGTTATAAAATTTATATCACGAGAAAGATCATAAAAATTCCTTCAAAATGAATTTTTTTTCGAATTTTTACCTCCATTTCCTGATTTTTGGTGAATTTTTAAAGATTAGTTTTTAGAATTTAATTTATTAAATGCCGATCACGTGATTTCTTTTTCTGGTACTTTCAATAAATTTATCGTCACGTGCGTAACAACTAAATAGACAAAAAAAATATTTTTTTCTCTTTCTAATGCAGCAGACGATTGGATATTATCCAAAAAAAATGCATATCCCTTACGATTTTTTTATAAATATATATATATATATAGATAGATAGATAGATATTTTACATCAATTGTATACATTGATCATCGCATTTATTATAAATATATATATTTATTTTTTGGCATAAATTGCATACGTTGTCCGTTGTATTTAATTTGAATGTACTCCGTAGCGAAGCGCGGGTTTTCAGCTAGTATTCTCATAAAAATGTCACTGAGTCCAAGACTGCCTGCGAGCACGGAATTCCTCGTTTTCTCCCTCTGAAATCCTGGAGTTTTCTAAGAACTGATCGCCACCGGCGAAGGTGCCCAAACTGGGTATATATGCGAGATTCTGTTTTTTTTTTTTTTTTTGGGGGGGGGAAGAGCCCTGTAACATTTGGGCTAGAGCGGCCGTGCTGATTTCTGCTCCCCGTAAAGACTGAGTTTGCCGCTATTAAAATCTTTTGCACCAGTCTGGTGATACTGTAAACTGCTCTAACCAACACTTCTCCTGTTACGTTACGTGTAAGTAAAAGTTAAGTTTTTCGTTACTTCTGGCCTGCTAATTTAGACCACTCGGATACCACGCCAGTTGAACACGTTTCGTTTCAATATGCTACAATATTAAATTAAACCTATATATAAAACAGGTCCGTGACTGACTGACAGACCTCGCACAGACCAAACCGCTGGACCTAGAGTGCTGAAATTTTAAAAGTTGATAGACATTATCTGTAATTCAGATGATGCCGGTAACTATCCGGTACAGTTTTTAAATTCCCTTAAACCACGGGGTCTTCCATGCCATAAGCTATCTTTGCTGAAGGGCAGACCCGTAATGCCCCTTCGGAATTAAAACCACCAAAATTGTGTAATGGGACTAGACTTTCAGTCAAAACCCTGCATAGCAAATTAATCGAAGCTATTATTTTAACCGAGTGGGCTCAAGGAGAAAAAGTGTTCGTGCCACGCATTTCTCTAATTCCCAAAGATTTCCCCTTTGACTTTAAGAGACTGCTATTTTTCCTCAGAGTATGCTTCGCCATAAAAATAAATAAGTCTCGAGGCCAAACTTTGAAATACGCTGGCTTAGATTTAAGAGAAAATTGTTCCTCCCACGCTTCCTGTTTTACGAAGCTTGCTCACGCGTAAGTTCGCGGACGAGCCTGGTAATATTAGTTCCACCCGATGAAGAAACAATAAATATTGTTTATAAGGAAATCCTCTAAAAAGCAATTTCATTAATTTTCATTGTATTTATACTAAAATGTACTTCGTAGAGAAGCTTGGGTATTCAGCTAGTATACAATATGTGTGCTACTTTGAATGTTTAGCATTAATTGTTTACGCTGAAAGTTGTTTGTTTACTCATATTCATTTCAAAAGTGTTATCTAATCTTCTGTAAACTTTTCTTTGCTTATTCGTGTCTACTAAAATTCTGGCGAAATTTATCGGATTGGTTAATTGCTGATAGTTTTTTGAACTAGAAGGGATAATTCATGAGGTAATGGTTTATTTATTGTTTTTGGTCTAAATCATATTTAACCGCCGTCTAGTTTCAAACCATGATTGAGAATATTTTATCAGGTTTAGAATTATTCATCTGTGTTTCTTTTTAAAGCTTGTAACTGCTATATTCCCATATAACTTAACATAAACGCTGTTGGATATATACTTACAAACTGTTCTGCATACTCACAAACAAATTTTCGTGTTTATTTCGAGATTGTTGTTTTTCCATTCATGTTGGTTTGCTTTTTTTTATTTCAATTCAAAAACCGCAGTATGCATGCTTATTAAATAATTTTGATATTAAATGGGAGTGGCAATCTAGAAAATAGGTATTCTTAATCAACACCGGATCTAGGAAATTTCTCAGCGGGGGTCAAGTCAGCTCCATGCCGCCCCAGTAGCCCTTTTTCACTATTTAATGCAAGAATAAATAACATTATAAAAGTGCTGTGTGTATATATTTTTACAAAATTATTTTCCTTGATTTTCTTTCAGAAAATGAGTTGATCGCTTCGTAATAATTTATTGGATTAGCCTCTTGGCTGTCTATAGACAGTACTGCGAGGTTTTTCAATGTGTCTTGAGTCATTGTTGATCTGAGATAGTTTTTAATTATCTTCAGTTTTCTAAAACTCCTCTCCCAGCTTGTTGATGTAGTTCGCAGCGTTAAATAAACTCTCAAGGCTACGCACATATTTGGGAAAGCATCAGTGAAATGTCTTTCTTGGATAAGGTTTAGAAGATCAAGTAGATTCATTTCTTCAAAATTAACTGTTGAATTCTGTAACTGGTCCCGAAGAACTAGGATTTCAGAAGGGAACTCATCTTCACTTATATCTTCAAGATATTTACTAGCTAAGTGTTAAGAATTTGAAATTTTCTTTTCCCGTTACGCGGCGCGCTTCCTTGGTTTTAGCGCTGCTCGATGTGAACGAGGCTATTACAAGCAAGCAAAAGCGGGAGCTTTTATTCCCCTTATGTCTGATGTCTACTCTCGATACATTTGTCTCTCGGTATGTTTTGTTTCTCGATACGTAATATGTATTCAAATGTTTGTAAATAGATGTTGTTTATTAAAGTATTTGTGGAAATTACAGTCTTCTATCTTTTCGACGGACAATCACGCTACATGGTCATCGACGAGCCGATGGAAAGCTAACTGTTCTAACAATTTTGAAAACCGTAACGAAACTTGATTCAAAATGGCTCCCTGTGAACTCTCGTAAATAACTGTATTTAATCGGAAACAAGGATATATTCGTGGACAAATAACAAGATTAAAGACGATTTTACAAGATGATCAGGTGCCTGTAGATAAAACGGATATTATTCAAAAACTGAATACAACTGAAAAATTGCGTAGCAAGTTAGAGGATCTACGCAGTGAATGTTATTGCACTCTTTCTGACGCTGAGTTACCAGATTTCGAAGCAAGTTTGGAGGAGCTGCAAATTGACCTCGATACATGCGAGGTAAGCTTTCAAAAACTTCTCAAACCAAATTCTATTTCAAATGTTGAAAATAGTCAGTCCTCTGGTAACTGTAAATTAAAATTACCGCCAATTAATCTTTCCGAGTTTTCTGGTCAATATGTTGAATGGTTGTCATTCAAAACGCAATTTATGTCATTAATTGATGATAATGAGGAGTTGTCAGATCAACAAAAATTATTTTATCTTCAATCAACACTTAAGGGTAACGCCAAACAATTAATTACGGTAAATGATACGTACACTAGTTTATTCGAGGCACTGAAAAAAAAAATTTTGAGAACACACGCTTGCTTATTATGAGTCATATTAGTGAAATATTTAATTGTTCTAAAGTTAAATGTGAATCCGCGTCTAATTTAAGACAGATGCTTGACAAAATCGAAAGTAATTTGCGATCATTAAAACAGTTAAAATTAGAGACAGACCCTCTATGCGAAGCAATATTAATTTATGTAATTCTTCAACGAATTGATATTGATACACGTAAATTATACGAAATGGAATTGGGATCCGAATTGCCGAGTTGGGAAAAATTTACGGACTTTTTAACCAAAAGATGTCAAGCTCTGGAAAATGTTAACAGAGGTCCGGGATGAAGTGAATTTAAACGGGAACCAACCCGAAAATTCAAAACGTTAATAGTGAAAAATGAGAAAAATAACTGTATGTTAGGATGCACAGAATCGCACCCCATTTTCAGGTGTAAAAAGTTTATTGATTCAAACCCAGATGAAAGATTAAAATATGTCATGAAATTTAATTTATGCTTTAACTGTCTCGGGTTTCATGCAATGTCTAGATGCATGAAAATACATTTAAAATGTAAAACTTGTAACAGAAATCATAGTACGATGTTACACGGAGCGAACTTTTCTGTCGAAAGGAATAAACAAAACAAAAATGACAACGGCGCCAATGATTTGGCGGTGAACGAAGAGAAAAGTTTTGCGCGATCTCAAGTGCCAGATGGCCTTACGAATCATGAGCTGCAAAATGCGTCTTGTTTATATTCACTTAATGCAAGCAAAAATGTTCTTCTTTCCACGGTGAAAGTAAAAGTTATGCAATCGAACGGAAATTGGTTGGAGTTAAATGCTTTATGTGACTCCGCATCTATGAGGAATTTAATAATTGAAGACGCAGCTAATTTATCAGGCTTTCAAAAATCGCGATGTAGGGCAAATTTAATTGGACTAAAAAATACAGTAGTACCAATTACTGAAAATATTTTTACGCGTATAACGAACGATGAAGAATCCTTTAATAAGAAACTTGAATTTTTGTTTTTGCCCGAAATTGCTGGGAATGTTCCATCTGAAAAAATAAACATTTCTAATTTAAATTTGCCGGAAAACATAAAGTACGCGAATCCTAAATTTTATTTACCTAAAAAAATATCGCTTCTTCTGGGAGCTGACGTATTTTGCGAATTACTGAAAGGAAATCAAATCCAGGTAATGGGTAACTCTATCATTTTAATTGAGACAGTCTTCGGATGGATGGTGACAGGTTCGATTCCCGCAGTGCGTTCAAATGATTCTCAGTGTTATTTTATTCAGGATCGCATTGAGGAGGGGTTACAACAATTTTGGGAATTAGATTGGTTGGTTGGTTGGTTTGTTTGGGTTTTTTGGCGCAAGGTCTAGAAAGGACAAGCTGCGCCTTTGGGAATTGGAATCGATTGGCATATTCCAAGATGCACATTCGGACGAGGAAGGTAAAGCCATGACACTTTTAAAGGATTCTATATGCTACAAAAATGGGAGGTATGAAGTTAGGTTACCATGGAAACGGGATTTCAGGGAATTAAATTATAGCTTAACAGTTACCAGGAGACGACTGGATCATTTGAAAAGAAAATTTGAGAAGCATCCGGAACTGTATAACGATTATCATGAGATGCTAAATGATTATGAAATTAAAGGCATCATCGAAAAAGTTCCAAATGACAAAGTTCAAAGCGATAAACCACTATTTTATCTACCATTTTCTATGGTTTATAGAGACTCTGCCAGTTCCAAAAAACGAATTGTTTTTTATGCCAGCGCACACGGAGAAGGTGAACTTTCTCTAAATGACTGTTTGTATGCAGGACTTAGTCTTAATCCCCTGATATTTAACATGCTCATATTCTTCCGTTTGAATGCTGTGGTCGTCTTAGCATATATCGAAAAGGCGTTCCTGCAAATATCCTTAAATGAGAAAGATAGGAATGCAGTCCGATTTTTGTTCCCAAGTTCAAATCCAGGTACAAGTAAGCATTATGACATCCAAATTTTCAGATTTTGCCCTGTTCTCTTTGGTGTCAACGCCAGTCCCTTCTTGTTGTCCGCCACAATTTAGGAACACATCGAAAAGTTTCGAGAGTTGCATCCCACTACGGTGGAAATGCTCAATAAATGTCTTTATGTAGACGACTTTGTAGGAGCTCTCGACAACGTCTCGTCTGCCTTTCAGATGTCGCGCGAAGCCAAAAGAATTATGGCTGATGCAGGAATGTACTTGTGTAAGTGGAGTTCCAACAGCAAGGAATTGGTACAATCATGGGAAGACCACGGGTTCAAAACCCATCCCATTCATTCAGAAGTCAATCCTTCTGACAAATTACACAAGGTTCTCGGTCTTCCGTGGCATGTTCATCAAGACTACATCACGATAGATGTGAAAAACTTGCTCTAATTTGATGAGCACGAAACTATAACAAAAAGACTTGTGTTAAGAACAGCAGGAAAGCTGTACGACATACTTGGCCTTTTAACACCGTTCACAATAAGACTGAAATGTCTGTTCCAAGAATTGTGGCTTAGGAAGTGCCCGTGGGACACGGAACTTCCACCAGACCTTCTCCAAATGTATACTCAATGGAGGTCTGAGTTGTATGATATTTCGAACTTGAAAGTCCCTAGAATGATCCTCAACTCCAGCTTAGGTGATACCAACGAACTTCAAATCCATGTCTTTTCCGATGCCAGCCAAAAAGCATACGGAACCGTAGTCTATTTGAGAGTGAAGTACATTGACAAAATCACAGTGAATCTAGTTGCTTCGAAGAGTCGTGTTGCCCCATTAAAGAAACTGACTCTTCCAAAACTCGAACTGATGGGGGCGTTGCTCGCAGCCAGACTTGCAAAAGAAGTAGAACAAATCATAAACCGAAAAGGATCAACCACAGTTCATTTCTGGTCAGACTCCCAGATCGTATTGTTCTGGATCAAAGGACCTCACCACAAGTGGAAACAATTTGTTTCTAATCGTGTGAAGGAAATTCAGGCTCTTAGCAATCCTGAAGCTTGGTCACACGTACCGGGAAAGTTAAATATTGCAGACCTTGTCACGAGATGAGTTAGTGCAGAAGGTCTTTCAAAAAGTGAGGCCTGGTGGTCAGGTCCAGAAATCTTAAGAACAAATGAGGTCTCAGTATTTGAATGTAGTGATTCTATTCCCAAAGAATCTTATATTTTAGAATTGAAAAAAGAGTTCACTGTAGAAGATGATATGTGTTTTGCTGTAACCAATGAAAATGTTATCCTTCATAATGACCTTCTAAAAATTAGTAACAATTTTTCTAAACTTGTTCGTATAGTTTCCTATGTTTTCAGGTTTGTATATAACTGTAGAAATCCAACAACGTAAGGGTGGGGACCTTAGTGTTGGTGAAGGAAGAAAATTTACCAGGCACTAAGTGGTTAACAGGAAGAGTAGAAGAAATATTCAATGGAAGTGATGGGAAAGTGAGAGTGGTGAACATACGTTTACCACAAGGTAACATACTTAAAAAATGTGTACGAAATATTTGTGTATTACCTGTGTACTAATTATTGTGTTAAGTTTCCTTTTATTTTTTTTCATTGTATGCATATTTGATATTTATGTTGTAAGTGTAACTATTATTGTAGAACTTTCATTTAAACCTATATTGTATTGTTTTTGGAAATAATTTAGAATAATTCGATTATGAATCCAATCGGCGGGGAGTGTTAAGAATTTGAAATTTTCTTTCCCCGTTACGCGGCGCGCCTCCTTGGTTTTAGCGCTGCTCTATGTGAACGAGGCTATTACAAGCAAGCAAAAGCGGGAGCTTTTTTCCCCCTTATGTCTGACGTCTACACTCGGTACGTTTGTCTCTCGGTACGTTTTGTTTCTCGATACGTAATATGTATTCAAATGTTTGTAAATAGATGTTGTTTATTAAAGTATTTGTGGAAATTACAGTCTTCTATCTATTCGACGGAAAATCACGCTACACTAAGTTTGCAGCACAAGTTTTCAACTGCTTGTCTTTCAATCTTTTAAATTTTTACAATTTAGAAAAAGAAATATTGTTGAGTGCACTTATACTCTGCATTCTATCTTTCAACAGGATCAGTATCACATCGATTACTTCCTTCATACTATGTTAAAAACTTTCTTCTACAGAGAAACATCGTCCTTTATCTTGCACCATCTCTACAGGCATTATTTTCCTTTTTGGGATTCTGAGAGTTTCCATAGTTGGCCCCACGTCAATTTTTTGCGCTATTTCTTTAGCAGTCTTTATCCATTCATTTATTTCATTTCTCAGCCTTTCCATTGTTTTGGTCAGACCTGCCAACATTTGTATTCTTTTTCACAATATTATGTTATGTATCTGTATTTCCTTGTTAACTCTGTTAATTTCTTTAGATATTTGCCCAAGAAACCAAATACGAAGTCGGAAATCTTTCAAAGTACTAATGAGACTGGAGGCATCAGATTTCGTCACTGGTGTATAGTGTTTTTGGTTCAACTCAATGAGAGCGCTGGTTACTCCTTGAAAGTCTTTTACAAGAGCATGTACTGCCTCGGACTTAGCAGACCCAGTGGCGGACCAAGGTGGGGGCGGGGGGGCGGTCCGCCCCGGGCCCCACTTACTAAGGGGGCCCCACGACAGGGGCCTTTTTAAAAATTGAATGATAACTTTACTACAAAAAATTACATTTTTAATTTTTAAAAAAAAATCAGACAAGAACGTTATTGCTTTTATAAAATATTACACTTGCATATTTTAGCAACTTCCAACATTTCACGTGGCTTCCCCCCCCCAACTTAACTTGAAATAAATTAAAACGTTAATAGAAGTTCAGTTAAAACCATAAAATTGTAGAAAACTTTTAAGAAAGCTGGGTTTTTTGCCGCCTTTTCAAACTGTGAAACTGAAGATTCCTATTATGTCTTTAGCCTTAACATAGATTTTAAAAATGATATGATCCATAGCATAAATTCGATGCTATATTTTTTTTCTGATTTTATTAATATTATACTTATTTTTCTCATTGTATAACTAACTACTCAAACATCAATTCTATTTTTATTCAATTTAAAAAAATCCCAAAATTTCATATTTTAAGAACCGTCCGGTAGTCAAAGCGCTGAGGAGGGCCCTAACTGAATTCAATTCGTAACCCCCCCCCCCCCCCTCCGAAAAAAAATAAGAAAAGTTAGAAGCACGTTACGCCTATGGTGCTGAGAGATGTCATATAACTGACGCTGAGTTGCTGAGAATCGCCCGACATTCTTCGTCGTATTCCAGAACCCACGAACTTTTCTTGATGTATTTTAAAATTTTGTACGTAACCGTATTTATCCTAGAAGTGCAATAAACGCATGAAAATCATTAAATAGGCTGATAGTCTTTATTTTAGGCAAAGTCCTTACAGACCAGGCCCTGATTTTCCATTAGGCCCGGGCCTAGGGGCCCCCGAATGTTGGGGGCCCAAAAAAAACTTTTATTTTAAAAGAAGAAAAAAAAAGAAACTTTCCAATTCAGTTTTTATTATTTTACCTTTTTCAATATCAATTTTTTTATATATCCTTTCAAATTTGATTGATTGGTTCATCATATGTATAGTTCATATGTATGTTATAGTGTATATAAGGGATTACTAAGTTTTTCTGGTTGCATTGTATTGATGTTTTAATTTAATGAAGAAGTTAATATGTTGTATTGCTTTTTGTTATTTGATAATGCTCTAGGCTTCTACGCTTCAAATAGCCAATTCTCGGTAAAATGATACTTTCACAATGATTCATGATTATTTTTTGTGTGTGTCAATTTTGGAAATTTTACGCCCACATCACTGTTAGGGGGCCCCCATCGCCCCATCCCGAGTTGTGCCTAAAGTCAAGAATTTTC
Organism: Dolomedes plantarius; assembly: GCA_907164885.2. NCBI lineage: Eukaryota > Metazoa > Arthropoda > Arachnida > Araneae > Dolomedidae > Dolomedes > Dolomedes plantarius. Next base: position 141,283,797 of record OU015499.1, on the reverse strand, counting down.
TAAATAGTGCCCTGTCATAGACTGGTTAGTTTTATGGTGTCAGAAGTCCTGATTTAAGCATTAGGTTGAGGAAAGACTGACGGATGACGACGATGAGCCTGGAAATTACAGGTAAGCCTATTCTTTGTGTCAGATTCTGGCTTTGACGTAAAAATTTGAATAATGTTGTGGGTTTTGGAAAATTTGGAAAATTGATCGATGCAGTGGAGAAGCTGTGCGACGAGTCTGAAAACCTAGATACAAGAGGATCAGCTCAGATTATAATAGCAAATGTTTGCGATTTTAAGTTTATAGCGTTTCTACGCCTGTGGTCAAACATTTTGGAGGAAATCAACCACACTCAACACTACCTGAAAATTCAGGGGATTTCCTTGGACAATGCTTTAAATAAACTAAGAGCATTGGAACTTTTTATTAAGGAAAGCTGAATCTTTAGTTAGTGATGCTTGCGACTTCGCTTCCCAGAAATGTGAACAAATGGGAATTGCTATTGAAGAGAGAGGCAGAAAAAGATCGAAAAAGATGATGCCGGGTGAAAAAGCTAAAGATGAGGGTTTTTATCTTTACAAGAAGAACTAAGGAGTTGGGGGCAGTTGGGGCCTCCGGCAGTTGGGGGCCTGGGGCAAAGTGCCCCAGTTGCACCCCCCCCCCCTCTGGGCGGCCCTGCCATATTCCAATGTGTAGATAGGTTGTATTTGGAACTCCAAACAAGAACAAAATCCATGGAGAACATTCATAACAAATTTGAAGTCTTGCAGTCGGTTAATTTGATCAAAGCTCCAGATGAGAAATTGCTAGAACTTATTTCTCGTCTAACTGAAAGTTACAACGAATTTTCTAAGGACGAGGTTTTGCCAGAAATGAAAAGACTAAGACGTAACTGGTCGGATAGCCCTTACGTCTAAGGACATCCATCAATCGTTTCTGAATAGATTGAACCAGTTTGAATGTTTCATTAGGAGATATATTATTCCATTCCATAATGATAACCTTCAAATATTAATACAGAGGAAGTCAAAAAGTGGTCAGCTCTTCAAGTTTTGCAGTTCATTGTTGGTATGGAATTTCAAGAGTCAGTACCAAACTTGTGTTTAGCACTAAAATTGTTTTTGACGATTTGTATTTCAGTCACAACTTGTGAAAGAAGTTTTTCGAAATTGAAAGTCATTAAAAACTATTTGCGCTCAACAATGAGCCAAATCAGACTAAATGGCCTAGCAATGTTATCCATCGAGAACAAGTTGGCTATGAAAACAAACTTTCATGAGACAATTAGACAATTTTCTGATGCAAATGTTAGAAAAAAATACAATTTTAAAAGGAGGTTTTTACCTATTTGAAATTAATACAGAATTCTTAATTTAATTTGCATATATGGAATTTTTAAAAAATGTTTGTTTTTAATAAGTTTTTAGAACGCACCCCCCCCCCCCTTTTTGGAAATGCCCCTGGGTCTCATATAACATGGTTTCACACAACACGGCATTTTCTAAGTGATGTATTCCCATTCTATTTTTTTCATACTGATACTGTGAATGTGTATTGCCTTGTGAAAAGTAAAAATTTTTAAAGTTGAATTACCAATAAAGTTAACGTAGATCAAAGTGAGGTATTTCTTTGGTTTGCCTTGAAGCTACCTGAATATTATAAGTAAGTATTGGCGCCAAAATGGCTCCTTTTCTTTTTAATATGAATTTTGTCTTTAACTATTATCGCTTTTATTAATCAAACGGCCAAGCCTTTTACCATTCACCTTGGCCTGACGAAAAAATCATACAACGAAAACCAGCGCCGTACAATTGATTTTAACCTTGTACCGAACAGTAAGTTAGCGAGCTCATGACTCAGGTGGTTAGAACGTTGGTCTCGGAGCTGTGCCGTGCGGTATATCATTGGTTCGATTGCTCGAGCCCAGGACTTGACATAAGACCTTTTTTATTAATTTAACGCCCAAACAGTAATGATCATTGCTCACCTCGTACTGCACGAGTTCGCTCCCTTATTCTGTCAATTTTTTTCTCAGCACACAGGGGCGTGCCGACGGGAGGGGGCGGGACAGGACCCCCCCCCCAACAGAGCTAAAATAAATTTCTAAAATTTACAAAATAATGCAAAAATATTTCGTGTAGGCCTAATAGTAATTGTGTTATTTATTCTTTACCATTACGATCTTTATTGCACTTACATTTTTAGCGATCTTTATTGTTACAATTTTAGCGCTATACAGTGCCAGAAACAGTATTTCTAAAGCCAAGTGCCGAGCTCTGTTTATACACTTCTACAGTACTATCCGCGAACCGCGAGAGTGAACCGAACCCTTGCCTATCAAAGTATTGAAGGCGTCTTTTTTTCAAAAGGGCACGCACGCACTGTTTCGTCACGTATCTGCTTTAAAAAGCTCTTGTTAGATTTTCATTCCAATAATGACGGGGGCGTCGCTTTAAATATTTTATCCGAATTCATAGATTTATGATTTTTAAGAAGTGGCATCTAGTACTCTAGATAGCCTAAAATGGCACTATTTAACACCTAATTTTCAAAATTTTCCGGGTGAGGACCCCCGGACCCCCCATAGGCTGGGGGGTATTCCATACCCCCAGACCCCCCGGAAGACAGCCCCTTCTAGTCCACCCTGATAATAAGGCGTCAGGGAAATGGACAACCCCTAGCACATGGAGGCCTTGACCCCCCCCCCCCTACAGAACAAAATCCTGAGCACGCCACTGTCTGCACAGGTCAATAGCTTGAGGAGATTGTCTGATTAAGGCAAAGAAAAGGCTAGCTGTCATTAGGAAAAGTTAAAATTACCATTTTCTTTGGGGGGGCCCAAAAAATAAATCCGCCCCGGGCCCCAAATGGTCTAGGTACGCCACTGAGCAGACCATCGAGTATGTCTGGTTTCTTTTAAATTCGTTTTTGTGTGTTTCTTCATGACTTCCCACCGATGTGTTGATGAAACAAAATAGGTGTATAATCTCTGGATAATTCCAAATACGTTCGCTGTTTCAGGAGATGTTGATGCTGCATGTAGTACCACCAGATTCAAGGTGTGGGCTGTGCACGGGATAAAAGTTGCTGATGTGTTGATATCCAAGAACCTAGCTTGAACTCTTTTATAAACCACATACATGTTCGACCCATTATCATATGTTTGGGCTCGAAAATTTCCTATTTCTAACCCATCTTCCTCCAACTTATGAAATTTTGTATCTGCCAAGTACTCCCCGATTTTCAAATAACTGCTATAAAATGAATGAAGCTTTCTCTGATTTCAAATTGGCCATTTTCATCCTTAGAAACCCATCGGATAAGTTGGCTCATTTGTTTTGTGTGTGATTTATCAGGTGTGCAATCAAACAATACTGCGTAGTACTTAGCGTGATATATGTCAATCAGTATCTTCTTTCGAACATGATCTCCCATCATTTCAATGAAACTGTGCCACTGATTGATTGAACACTTGCACAATTCACTAAAAACTACAATTTACAAGCGGACGCACCGAAGAGCTACAACGACAAGTCTGCAACTGGCACTGTCTTTTCCCGCCTCCCGTCATCTCTGGGAGTCACAGGCCACCTTCCCCTCCCCTAGCTACCTGCTTGTTTTACGGGAATGAAACATTCTCCGCAAATCACATCAACGCACAGCAAAATATTTCTTAAAAGTCAAGTAATATATTTTTATTCAACCCTCAATTCTAGCAAATGGAATTTCATTGTCAAAATAATTAGGAATGTAATTGTCGCTCAGAAACATAATTTTTAAAATTGGGTTGACGCTCTTCGGTATACATTTCAACAGAATTCACGAGTTAAAAAATATTGACTTTGATGTAAAAAGAAATCGAAATTTTCCTCTAGGGACGTTAGCATGGTAACAGTTACATTGCCATTGACATAAAAAGATAATGAGGTTCCTTGGAGATAGAGCTCCATATTCTCGGTATGCATAGTGGAGTTTTAAATGATTACCATTCTCAATAATGGTTACAATAATACTGAAAATATGAGTGCGTGTTTTTTTAAAGTAGTTTTAAAAATTTAGGTTGATTGGTAATGACGAAATTTCCGGGGATACAGAGAAAAAAGTAATAAAAAGTAAAGGAGGATTTCGAATAAAAGTATTCGAGGCTAGATTCAAAGCACATAAAAGGATGATTAGACAGAAAACCATCAAGAGCGAGTAGCGAAGTCTATGAGGAGAGCTATCGGGTTTTGAGATCCGTTTGGGAGAGCTATTCTTCCCCTCCCCCTTCGTAAGCGAACCGCTGCAAGAGAGGGAATCGCGAGGTGAAGTTATGGTCAATTATTTGGCGTGACAGCCGGAAACCAGAAGTAGTCGGACTATTGAGAGTTTGTATTTGGAAGACAGAAGGGAGATTAGCTATTGCGATTGGGAACAAGCCCATGGATTATTATCAGTGTGCCTTTAGGAATTCTGGGAAATTCCCTAGGGTCATAATCCGGGAGGTTACCTAGGTCTTCATTTTTTACTGAATGTATATTTCCATAGAAGTTTATTGCGAGTTCTTTGATGTGGTGCCGGGTGATTTCTATTGTCATATCTCTATGTATTACTTCATTACGGAGGCACCAAGGGGCTTTCCTAATTCCGCGGAGAGTTTTATTTTGTATAGTCTGCAATCTTTGAATATGAGTGTCCGCTGCTGAGCTTTAAATCAGAGCAGCATACAGAAGGGAAGATTTGAACTGTCTGATACAGAAAAAGTTTATTATCAATACTCATTTGGTTCTGGTACAGGAGGTGAGCTAAGTCTTTTAGGGGAACAGATGTGTCAGACGCACCTCCCTTGTCGACAAGTTGGTGCCAAAAGTTTTTGTCGCCAACTTTTCGCCAAGGGGGTTTCCGCAGACATGTTAGGCTTAAAGTGCGAAATGTAAAAAAAATATATAACAAATGTAGTAAACGTAATAAAATGAAAAACAAACTTACTGCTGGCTTAATTAAACTCGTAGGAGCACACGTGATCTTAGAAACACATAAATACAAAAAAAATAAAAGCTTAAAAATAATGAAAAATTTGTCAGGTGGGGGGGGGCTGCCACCCCCAACATCCCCGCTAAAAAAAGTCAGCAACTAATAATAACTCATTTAAATAAACATAAAATGCACCTTCGTTAAATAAATATTTCTTCATTAAACATAAATTACAGCACAAATTCAATTGAAAAAATAAGTGTTCACAATAAAATATAAAAAAAGCATCTATTTGCATTATATCGCCTCTATTTTAGACAATAAGATCCCCTGATATTTCTCAATTACACTAAATACTACAAGCATAATGAATAAAACAACAAAGATAAATTGAAATATGCAACCAGACTGCTTGCTAGCTCACAATTAAATGCCAAATTCAAACTTAGAACGCAAAATTCAAAAACTGTTGCCACAACACAATATTACTACATTAAAGAACGTAAAAAACCATTCACGGTGCCTATAAATGACGCAAAACACAAGACAAAACTGAATCTGGCAACAACAAAATCCTAAAAGCAACAAAAACACAAATTGGCAACACCAAAGTAAAAACCGGCATCCCTAAAAAAAACCCGCCAAACAACCAACAGATTCGGCTAAAAAAAAACCTTGGCGTTTGTTGCATACACTACATCTGTACCAAATCCATCAAACCACATTTAAATTAGCCATTTAAATTAACATTTAATTTCAAATAAACCGCAAAAAACCTCATTGAGCCTCCCACTTTATATCCCTAACAACTCCAACAGTGCGCCTATCTCTCAAAAATCTACATCTAATACTATCCAAAATAGGTCATTAATATTTCCCAACAACATGGCCGCCATATTATATCACGTAAACAAACGCACACGACTAGCCATTCAAACTGGGTTGCCACAAAATAACAAAATCTCGTCCAACATAGCATGGTTACCACGCCAAACACAAAATCGCCAAACTTGGCAGGGAGGTGTGTATAACACATCTGTACCTTTACCCTCTCTCTCGAAGTTTACCGAGTGACTACCAGTGGCGTAGCGAGGGGTGGGAAGGGGGTCTATCATGCCCAGGGCGCCACTCGCACAGGGGCGCCAAATGTTCCTTTTCACTAATTCTCTATACTACACTGCTATATGTTTTTCGGAAGGTGGGGGCGCCAAAAAGGTATCGTGCCCCGGGTTATGCTCACTACGTCACTGGTGACTACATACCATGAACGGCGGAGGAGGAATTCTTTTAAAATTGAAGAAAATAGCCTTTGTTTAGCAGGGATTAATCTAATTATCCACCGTTCGAACCAACGTTCAAGAATGTCTACGTGACTTTGCAGATATTTGTGCATGTACTTTGTATTGCGATTCTTCGCTAAGAAGCAACAGTTAGTTTTGGTCTCCAAAGATGAAAATGAAGTCATACTCCGGCGTATACGCCATCGGAGTGCGACCCCATTTTCGGCTTTGGAGACCAGAACTAATCGCTCCCATGTTAACGTCCATAGAGGTGAAAATGGAGTCACACTCCGACGGCGCGTATTTCCAAAAACGGTAACTTTTTGACAGTACCTGGCAACTTGGCGAAATTTCGATTCCAATAACTGGATCATGAAGCTACTAGATATTGCAACCCCGAACTTACAGTAACCCGTTTTTGTAGTCACAACGTGCGTCATGTTGACAAATTCAAAGTGGTTGATATTCTCTTCATATATTATTGATGGTAGTGCAGTTCATAATTTTCTTTGATAGCTTTCAATTTGAAACTATTTGGTACGAGCATTATATTAATATTAACTCTAAGCTATATTTTTTGTTACTTTTGCATTTAACGTCAATATTGAACAGTATTTTTACTAACATATGTTTTAACAACTTTTACGTTTTAAATTTCGTATAATGAGTTGTTGTACATTATTCAAACGCAGATTTTATATATTTTTATAGTAAGACAATAATAAACATATTAGGTGCAGTACAAGTAATGTTATGTATCCAGTGCGAATACTGATAATATATAATGTCATTTAGAATGTGAAAACTAAATTCTTTGCATGTTTTATGTATTTCATTTTACGTTATTTTGTAGTTTTGTACTTTTTCATTTAACTAGTGTTATATATTATAACTTGCAAATTATTATTTTCTTTTTTTAAACTAATAATTTCATTACCATATCATCTCATGATTGAAAACTTTTGATTCACTATTGTAATTTGGAGGGCAGTTTTGTTTAAAACGTGCACTGTGCCTGTTACGTCAGAAATTCAATATGATGAAGTGTCACACAGAAATTTTAAAAAATTCCCAAAAGATATTATAAACCTGCAAATTTTGTAGGGTGTATTAGGAATTTTTTCAGCATTCTGTGCATGTATAATGTTATAATCAAAAAATGCCTTGCGAGCAATTAATTGTATTGCTTCTATACAATCAAATTGATAATTTTGTTTCATATTTTCTATTACACCAATTGATGCACTATTCAGGAACCATGTTCTGTAGAATGATATTCCTTGCTATGTCATGGTATGTGCATAGGTGGTTTGTTGACAATTGGCGTGAAATGCTAAAGTCACCTCTCAGAGCCTGTGTGTTTGCTATACAATAGACTAATGATAAATACTTGGTCTTGCATGAAGTATAAAATGATTATAGCAATGAAACTAACTCCGACAAATCTGCCCTTGATAAACTATGCTTCAGCATCATGGTAAACAAAAAGGTCACTGTGAAACCCTTTAAGGGGTCTATAAGTTTGAGATTGAAGTAAACTTAAAGAAAATAATAGACCAGCTGACTTACTTTTGCTAAGAAAGAAGCAATACAACTCCTTCAATTTTTGAGATTTTATTGAATTGTTAAATCATATTTTGGTGTTTTTAAAATGAACATCCATATGGATACAGATGTAGTATACGCAACGAACGCCAAGGGGTGATTTTTCGCCAAATCTGATGGTTGTTTGGCGGTTTTTATATTCTGGCAGGTAGGGTTTTAAGATCGGATGGTATTTTTTTGCGATAAGCTTTATTTTACTGACCGCTACAGCCAGCGGAAGCTTTTTTTTACTGTACAACAGCCAGCGGTATGTAGCGAAGCCAGCGGCTGGGGATTTTCTGTAATGTTTTTGGACGGATGCGTAACGGAGCGTAGCGGAGTGAAGCAAGGGTATCTGAGCGAAGCGAAGATCCCGTGTGCGCCTACGAGTTTCATAAAGCCAGCAGTAAGTCTGTTTTCCAATTTATTGTTTACATTTCGCAGTTTAAGCCTAACAGGTCTCCGAACGGAATTTTGGCACCAAATTGGCGATGGCTGTTGCGTATACTACATCTGTTCCATTGCTTTATCAGCATATTGCTTCAAAAGGCCATTCATGTATTTGCATGAATTCTTTTGTGATGTTTAATTTTTCCACTGATATTGTGTTGAGCAATATGATGTTAAGCATTGCAGTATGATCGTCAGTATCAATTTCTATACATGTTGTTCTGGGAGGGATATGCATCTTTGGTGGTTCTTCAGGTTTTTGTAAAGTTGCAAAGATGTCCAATGGCAGGCAGTTATCACTTAGTGCCAAAACTCCTAATAAATATCTTTCTTCGCTGTTGATAGGAAGAGCATTCGGTAATTTTTTTTTGTTTTGTTCTATTAGAAAACATTGGCGTTTGTACAAAGCTCCACTCCTTCCAGAATAGCATGTACAAACACCAATATTTGCATTAACAACATATGAAACATTATCTGTTGGGCTTTGAATTAAAAAAAATTATTTAACCCCATACCATAATGCTGAATTAAACCAATGCTACAACATTATATGCTCTTGTTTTACAGAGAACATCTTTTAAAATTCTTACAGATATTTCTGCATAGTTTTTTGTATTGGGACCTCTTACAAGTAGATTTTGTCAGTAAAGTAATACGTATTCACACCTTCGTTCATAAATCATCATAATAATAGTTCTGATTCATATTTGTAGCTTTTTAAAATGATTTAACTGTTTTCTTTTTGTAGTATTTAGTTAAAATGAATGTATTCAATGTCAGAAGTGTTATTTATTTAATATATCCAAAATTATGATGCATTTCTATTTGAAAAATCGTTTTCCTTGGTTTATGCTTTATCCAGGAAATATTTCTAGCCATTAACTTACACTGAAAGTTAAATATTAATTCTAATTTTTATGCTTTCTCTTAGAAGAAAAGCTTTTCTTGTAACTTTTTACAAGCTGGCAGGTTTCTTGTTTAGAAATTCCAATTGTTGATTTGTTTCAAGTGTTTGGGTCATCTTTTGCAACTTGAGTTGCCTAATTGACCAAAACCTACAGCTGAAAGGTTGAAGCCAATTTGTAATGTCTACAGCTTGATTCAGACCTGCATATTCGGGATGTTGAGATTATTGCCCTAGCCATTTGGCTCCTGGTAGGGGTGATAATCAAATTTTTATTGTAATTTAAGAGTTAAATTTGATGTGTCATACATGATGAAATTCTGTTCTTTTTTTTTCTGTTCGCAAACATCTTACTTAAATATTTTGTCATGTTTTAAGAGAAACATTTTCAATTTTAAGACTAAATGGTTTTTACTTTAGATTGACATGTGTATTAAACATGCTTTCTAGACCTGAAACTTTTTGGTTTTCCCTGTAGATACTTATGATGCTCTTATCAGAATATTTAGTTGAAAGTTGAAAGGATCAGAGTCATCATCTAGCTAGCTCATAAATAATTAAGGTCATTCACCAAGTATATTATTGAAATAAAATGCAATTTAAAGCTTATTGTGAACAAAATTTGAAACTGAAAATCATACAGGAAAATTTAAATGAAGTAGTAAAAAATATTTAATTTTCACTTAATGGTAGCTAATTTGATACATTAGTTTCAATAAATTCATGAACAAGTATTTCAATTCATACAATTATAAATTAAGTACAGTGGTATCTCGACTGATCATTCATCAAATAATTTTTCCTGTATGTGTCATTTACTTCATTCAGTCCCAATGATATTTCTTTAAGATCCTGCATTTAACATTTAGTTTTCACTATATATGCAGACTACTAAAAACTATAACTCTAGGATTCAGACATAATTAATAGACAAAATCATGAATTAAACATAATCTATAAAGAAAAATTTGATTACAGTACGTTGAAGAACAGAGACCTTTAAAAGGATGACATCTTGTAACTAATTACTGTGGAATCTCGATCTAGCGTTTTTCAAGGGACCGACTGAACTGAACGATGAATGTGGGAACATAAAGCAATATGATCGTTGGACCAGGTGAAATAAATGACACATACAGGGAAAACGAAGATTCGGAGAAAAATCGATTGAGATTCCACTGTATTTGAATGAGAAATCTTACCTCTAGATATGATCTATAATTCTAATTAGGTTATGCAATGTCGTGAGCATTTATTTTGGACATTTGCCCTTACAAACCGCATGATTTGTTGGCCATTTCATTATGGTAGCACCCAGTGCAACATTGCTCCATATGAGAAGAAAATGGAGAAACATCCATGCTTTTGCTGCGATTCAAATCCAGACTCCTGCAATAGCAGCTTGCATTGTCAACTTATATATAGCATAGGTACTTTTGATGATCAATGTCTGTTTCATTAATATTGTACACCAAAACATGTACATGAAATTTTACCAGCAAATACTCTCTAGAAGACTAGGAAATTAACCATAACCTTCAAGAGAACATCAGCTAGTATTAGAAATAAAACCAGTCCTTGACTGGTACGTTGGTGTCTGCCCTGGTAGAGCTGAGCAGACTGCAATCTCTCGGCCACTTGAGGTGCTTAAAATTTTATATGGACAAAACAAAACCTTCCCCACTTGTAAAACGTGTAATAATGAGCAGGCCACTCCTGCTCACATCCTAACTTGCTTAAATTTATCTAGGGAGGACTTTATTACTGACCCTTGCGTATTAATGGACTTGCTGAGGATATAAGGACTTATGGACTAGGTCTAGTGCCGCTAGACCAGGAGGGATTAGAAACAACAGAAATAAAACCATATTTTCTTTACTTATGAATACCGAGAGAAATACAAAAGGTGTATTAAAATGCTAAATGATTCATTGAGATAGAAGTTAAAAATACAATTTTAAAATTTAAAGCATTATTAAGCTACTTTACGATCCCAAGGAAAAAGGCTCATGAGCCAGAGCACTTAAAAAGCTTACACAGATATAATTCACATAAATTTACTTCATAGTCAAGAGAGCTTCAAAATTTTATTTAGATTAGATTTAGATATGCACCTATAATTTCAGTTGAGATTAGCAAATCTTAAAATTATTTTTAAATTTTGGCAAGTATTTTAAACGAAACAGGAAGTATTATTTCTTATGTTTTATAATCAATTTGTCTTCTAAAAAAGATTAGGAAGGTGAAGGTCCCTTTTTCAATAAATTCTATAATAAACTATGTTTGATATTATAACATAAGGCCCTTTTCAGACGAGGCACATAGTTGATCAAACTGATTTCCGGGCGGCTGTCAAGGATTGTAGCCACCATGCAAATGTATGGAAATCGCCGAAACCTTTTCACACGGAGTGAATTCTGTGCCCAGACATTTCGACATCTGGCACTTGTGCCGCTGGCGTTCTCACCCCGATGAGTAGACTCAACACAAAAGACATTACTGAAGGTACGCTCTTCACACCAGCCGCCAAGCTGCATGAGCTCAGTTCAGTATTGAAAGCGTTTCAATTGCAAGTTTGAATGTGGAACAATTCATCGAAGAAATTCGTATTACTCCCGCGATATGGGACATGAGGTGTGATGAATATAGCGATAAAATTAAAAGGGGTGAAGCTTGGAGGGAATTGGCACGCAAATTTTATTCCGACTTCAAAAAAATTTATTTTTGAATTTGTGGCTTAAAAAATAGAGCAGATTCTGCAGATTACAAATATATATAATTTATGTACTTTTTGACACTCTAACAACAATTATTAGCAACTTAAAAATGTAAACATACATTTAAATCCCATATAATGGGAAAGTATTTTTTGCTTTTTTCTCAAAATGTGATTTTTTCATGTAATGGTACACTTTCTGCAAAATCTGTTGCAAGTACATCTCTGTAATTTTAAACGTCAATAGGATAAGTGCTCTTGTATCAATATAACCTATATTTTTATTTTTAAACCTTAAGATATTTTTGTAAATGGTGAAAATGTATGACAAAACTATGCAGATTTCTGATAAGAGAAATTTATACTTTTTTTAAAAAAATCTAAAATAGTGTAACAAAGATTTAAATGGGTTAACTATATAAAATAAACTGTGTTTGATCATCACACAAGATTTCAAGGTAAGATTTTCACTAAATTTTTGAAAAAGTGTTACAAAGTGAATACCTCAAAAATTTCAGGGGGAAACGTATGTTTGTTTATATTGTTATTTTAAATTTACCTTTCAATCCAAAAAGAATTTTTTTTATCTTAAAATATTCATAAAGGTCTTACTAAATTAACATAAAAAATCATAATGATACATGCATATTTGTATAAGATATGGGCTTTAAAAGAATAGCCCAAATTTCCAACTTCTTAGTTGTCGCAGACGTCCCAGTCCCCTTGCAAATATCGATATAAATAAATACAGATGCCTGCTCAATAAAGTAGTCGGTACCATTCAAATTTAAAAGTTCATTTGTTATTTTGTTAATGGTGGTTAAAAACTCCAAAATTAAAAGAACATTTTTAACTTTTTTAGAATTTTTTTAAAAATTTATTTAGAAGCCGCATTATCATTAAAAAAATGAACAGAAATATTTATTTGGTCATTTTAACGAAATATATTCTTTATCATTGGTTGTTTATTTGATGTTTCTATGGTGACATACGTCACTCTCTTTACATTACTTGTCAAACAGCATTACATCGATTAGTACAGGTTGTGACTGTTACACTTAAAAATATATGTGGGAGCACCAAATTGCGCGAATTTACCCATTATTTATTAAATTTATCTAGATTCGCAAATGTGAACGTCGCCTTATGCCTACAATTTGAATAGTTTTCATATGAGGAAGGTTTTTGCATTAACCCTTTCAGGTGTGCAATTTAATTATTATATATTTTTTTTTTTAAAGTAAGAATGAGGTATAGTGGTCCTACAAATAAAAGAAATGCGATTTAAAAAATTTGCAGAGCAAATATAAAAATAATACATTTTGTATTTTTGTAAGTAAGAACCTGAGTGCCATGTTATGATGCTTTCTTAAATCTATATTCCCCTACATCATTATAAAAAAATCAAAGACCAATATTGTGTTATAAAATTGGTGTAAAAGAAAGGTATTGGTAGAAGAAAAGTATATTTAAGTTAAAGTTTTTGAAATTTAAAAATGTAAGGAGGGAAATCACCTTAAAACCTTAAAAAAACTCAATTTTTTATTATGATTTAATTATGAAGAATGGAATAAAAGGAATCTTATGAAAAAAATGAAGTCGATATTACAACCGATTTTGTGGCCAAATTTATAAAGCTAATAGTAAAGTAATTTATAGAAAATTTAAACTTTAAATGGTTTTTTCTAAAAACTGTTATTTTGAAACTTGTGCGCACTATTTCTTCAAAACTAATCGTCCCAAATTGCTAAAATTTTGTATACATGTATATCTTCTATGTTTATACAAATTCTATCTAGATTTAGTTAAGTACATATCACTAATTTTTTACAGGAATTTTTTTTCCTTTGATATTTTTTGTAGATTACAATACATTTGCCTGAAAAATATTTTTATGGGAAAAATTGTAATTATTTTAGGTGTAGATTAAAGTATGGCCTATGGATAGAATATATACACATAATTTAATGTAGTAAACTGTCTTCCACATCATTTTTCAGTTGCGTTTTCGCCTGTTACGCAGGCGAAAACGCGACTGAACGAAGCTGCTGACGAAGCGTTGCCACAACCCCAGAAGAGAAGGTTTCGCCTTGAATTGAGCGCTGCGCCTCGTGTGAAAAGAACCTCAAACGGCAGTCAACTACATGAAAATAAACAATGCAAGTCAGTTGGATCAAGAAATGTGCCTCGTCTGAAAGAGGCCTTACTCTGATGCTAGAGCTGTTTGTAGGATGAAAGGGAAAAAAAAAGAGACAACTAGCATCCTTACATGATGAGAGCTAATTCTCGTATTACAGGTCTGAACCATATACATATATGTCTAATGAATTTACATAACATATGAACTGTAAAAGATTAGATCTTAAAATATGAATAAAAGAAACAACTATATAAAAAAGATATAAAATGATAATGCTGTTCATCATATCAAATCTATAACATAAATAAGCCAAAAAATCTATAATATAGATAAAAGAATTAAAGTAAAAAACTTATGAGTACTATTCTCATAATTTTTTTGTTTCAATTACAATATCTTTAAATTTGTCACACTCACTTTAAGTTATTCTCATAACATTAATTCAGTAAGCAATGTCCATTTTATGCAGAAACCAAACAAAATATATAATAGATTAACCAAAAATTTCATTGACAAAGTCAGATCTGAATGTGAATAAAAGAACAAAACAAACCTTCTAGAATGCCATCGATTATTATTGGTTCTGTGCATTCGGCCAGAGTTCAGTAAATATCTATAGTAATTATTTTTAGTCATATAAGCACATATCACCAATTTAGAAATCTTTTCTTGATGGACAGATCACTTGAAAACGATTTAAAAAAATGGCGGGTAATATCGGCTTGAGCATAAAATTTGGCGATAAAAACAATGTAGCATGTTTGTCGCCAATATCAATCCTTGGAGCCGAAATTTCGTCAAGTTGCCAGATACTGTCAAAATGTTACCGTTTTTGGAAATACGCTCCGACGGCATATACTCTCGGGCCTAGTCTCAGCCCGTACGAAAAGAGTTCGCATCCGAGATTCTCCCCGTCCGAGATGCAGTTCACCTCGTACGCTGTTCTCGGATGCGAGCAAAATCGGTAGTCTCAGCCACCTTTTCCGTACGCAGTGAGAAAGCTTTTACCGTTCGAATTCTGGATAAGCACCGCCCACTAGCTACTACGTTTTTTCTGATAACGATAAACGATAAGCCAATAACATTGCTTTATTTTTCTGTAATTTCTATATCGTTACTATGGAAACAGTAAAGTGCTGTCTCGGAAAAGAATACAAGTGACTGCAGAAAAACAGCAATTTGAATTATTTTTTCTTTACACATTTGTTTAATTTGAGTTTTATACATAAGTGCGCATTTATACAGAAGAGGATGAAAAATTGATATTAAATTAAATCTGATCAAAAGAAATTGAATAATTAGCAAATAAATTGTATTTAATAGGTAGATACAAAATTAATAAAAAGGTCTAAATAAACAAAATAAATTTGTATATAACAAATTTATCCATGTGTGTATACACAGATGAATACATTTTTCATATGTGTGTGTGTGTGTGAAAGTAAGTATTTGAAAGTGTATTTATATATATTCATACATAAATTAAATAAAAGTAGAACTATCATATTTTTAGTTTTATGTACTCATCACAGTGATATTTCAAACTTAGTATGTCGAACAATAATGTTAAGATAAAACTTCTTCATGATTACAAGCATAATTGAAAAATTCCTTTTTGTAATGGACTTTCTAAGGGGGTCCATAGTATTTAGGTTAAATGCTGGGGAAGCTAAATAAAAATAATAAATTTTTATTAGAACTTTAAAAATCTGTAATTCTTTTTTTAAAGAAAGATTCTACTTGCAATTACTTTTATCCAGAGGTCATCTCTCCAGATGATCCATTTCAAGTGATACAGAAAAAAAGCTCTAATAAATTTCAATCAAATTAACTTCTATTATTCGACTAACTTCATGTTGAGAAAGCCAGCGGAATAAGCAGTATCTATCCCCTTTATTCAAACCTGTATATTTAACTAGATGTAATGAATTAAGATATAATAAAATATTAATTAATTAACTAACATTAATTGTTAATAATTTATTTATTCTCTTTAGATATTAAAAACAGAAAATATAGAAATCTGTGTTCATGTATGTTGAAATATATAAATTAAAGCTAAAAATGTGTAAAATTTTCATTGTTTTCTTTAAATGAGATCAAGAAAACTGATATTGCATGCAAATGGGGGTAATGCTAGCTACCCATACGGTACCCCCTTAAATGAATGGCCAGCAGTATCAGCAGTATATAATTAGTATGGATTTAGTTTTAAAAAAAAATTGCCATATATAACAACAACATACAATCTAAATATTATGTATTTCAAACTACTACAGCAACAGGGAAATGTAATCAATATATTAATTATTTGTAAGCTTTTACTAGATACACAATTTTCAAGAGCAAAAAACTGAAAGCTTGCCTTATTGAAAGAAAATTTACACAGGGATATTAATTCTCTTATAATCTGACATTGATTGGTTAAATAACAATAGAAAGGCAAAATAGAGGACATAATTTTTACTATAATTCCTGTTAAGCATGTTCATAGTTCAACACACGAGTTTCTTAAAACTTTTAACATGATATAAGGGACCTCCCATGAGTAACGGAATGACATTTGGACAAGCATTCACAACATATATCGCAGATTCTACTAACTTAAATATTAAAAAAAAAAAAGAAAATACGGCAAACTATAAACATCTTAATGACTTAAAATGAAAAATGCAGATAATTTAAAATTACACATTATCTATGTTTAAAAAATAGCACTTTTTTTGTGGTAACGGAATGATATATTTTGGACATAACAAATAAAAACATTGAATAACAAATAAAAATTCAGCCAACTGTTGCAGTAACAAAACAAAAAAATAATGTCAGCAGCAAGACCTGATTCAGTACTAAAAGTTTCAGTTATTTTTCAACATCAAAATAATAATCCTATATATAATAGCCGTTGTCTCTGTATGACACTTCCGGGCTGTACTCATCTTTCAATTGAAGCCCTCAGTAAACAAACCGCCGGATAGGCTTAATTTCAATTTCAGATTTGGATCAGAATTTTTTCTTACCTAAAAACAAATATCTTCTCCATCAAATCACGCTTGTTCAGCCTATTTTTCTATAAAACATTCAGAACTAAAAAAAATTGGATGTTTTTACCTGTATATTTATCAGTTTTTAAAAATCTGTTTACTTTTGCGATGAATTCTGAAAGTAAACAACAAACTTGAATGTGAATGAATCGCGTAGTGAACTGTAAAAAAATTTTTTAACTTTCATATAAATTTTTCATTATGACGTCATTTTTAGTATTATGACGTCAAAATGACGGGTTGGATGGCAGTCTACTACTCCAATCGCATGAAAAACTAAATAAATAAAAAAATAATGAAAGGGATTGCTTTTACAAGGTGTGGATTAAATGCAATATTTTAGATAATTCAGGATATTTTTTAACTTTCATATACTTTTTCCATTATGACGTCAAAATGGCGGGTTACCTACTAGTTAATATTATAAAATTAATTAGACTTAATGAAATCATGTGGTAACGGAATGACAAAAGTTCTGTTAAGAATGGCTTGAAATATCAAATACAAATTTATTATAATTAACTTACAAAAGATCACATTTTATGAATAACATTGAAACTGACTTGATTTTCATACATTACTCAGCACATATACGTTTTTCAAATTCAAACCGGCTTCTAATTCTAGTGTCTGAACCATAAGTTACTATTGATGGTTCTTTTCAGCTTTTGCTTAATTTGAGTTTTTGTGATCCAACACTTGTCTTCTTTGTAAGGAAATGCATAAATTAGTCCTAGAGTATCCTGTTTATGCATACAGAGAACTTTGATATCATCATCTTCAATAACGAGTACTTGGGCAACATATGTGCGAACAGTTTTCTGTCCTAACCAGTCAATTAAAATGTAGTCTCCTACTATTTTGTTTTGTCTTCAATGACAACACAAAATAAAGCCGTCAATTTGATATTCTCCTTGCATAACTCAAAATTTACTGACCAATCCAGTAATAAACCAGAAATAATAAGTTTTTACAATTCAACAAAATCAGGAGTGGATAATTTAGACAAAATTATCGCAAACTATTCACCGAATAGAAGGTTGAGACGGTTGCCCCTGACAATATTTTACAATATGACAGCGGTTAGTCTTGTAAATTTTGGCATTATCTATGCCAGCTATGATGAGATGCCTGTAATGACACGTTTTGACTTTATAAATTCATTAGGAAAAAGTTTGTTAGAAAAACAAGTGCAATGTCGGTTGTCCATCCCAAACCTTCCGGATGACCTAAAAGAAAAATAGCACGAGACATTCTTAGAGAACCTGAAGAAACACATAGCACCTCTCAAATTTCTTATAAGCTTCCCACGAGAAAAACGTGCCAATATTGTCCTTATCAAAAAACGGAGGCAAACTGCATATAAATGCATAAAATGCGAAAATCCGTGTTGCCTAGAGTGCTTGAAAAAAGTGTGCAACTCTTGTGCTCCTGGAGTAAAAAAGTAATTTTTGTTTACATGATGCCGATTTTAATTGTATTGTAACAATCAAATAAAACATATTTAGTTAATTTATATGTAGTTTCATTAAATTTGCACCTCTAAAATAAATTTTTGTTATGTACACGTATCACAGACGCATGTTACTTGCAACAAACAAAATATGTGTGTTATCAGTTAAGGTCAAATGGTCAATGCAAAAAGAGTATTTTCTGTTGTATTTTAAGGCATATTTCCTGTGAGAAATGGTATTATTCTTATCAAATTACAAAAATTCAGTTATTTCTGAAAATAATGATATATAACACTGACAGAAATTAAAAAAAAAAATTTTTCATCTGATGTCCACTTATTCATGGAATGTCCCATAATCTATTAACATCATACAGTAGCTCTTAAAGTATTTCATCCTACAGCTTTCTTTAGTCATGAAATTGATGAAATTGCCAGCAAGATTAAAACATCAAAACAGAAAATTATTTAATTCTGTTTTAAAGTTTACACCCAACTAGCAGAATAGATAAATTTTCAACTAAGGTCCTTTCATGAACAAGTATCAAAGTGAAGAAGCATAAAATGGCAATCAATATTACAATATGGGAAGAAAATAGTGATTGCAATTTTAAACATCACAACAATAGCATATTTAAAAGGTTTTAAGACATTTTAAGCAACTTTAACACACAAAAGGATCAACATAAAAAGCTAATTATACATTTGATATTTTAATATCTATTAGTACAGTTATACAATCAAATGTTAACTTTTTCAGACATTTATTAATTATAAACTTAAACAAGATATTTATGTATATTATGTTCATATGCATAACAGCATAATGTAAATTACATGTAATCTATGTTTATCATCCTTCTGTTTAAAGTCAAGGAATACATTAAGTAACATCTGAAAATTTAGGATAATAAAACTTAGCAAAAATAAACATAAGATTAGAAAAAAACTGTATGAAAAATTTAAATAAATATCCTTAAAATATGTAACTTCATTGCTTGAGTACAAGAAATATTTCATGTTTTCAATACATTATGCATTGTTACAACTAACTTTCATATTATAACAGCCATAATAATTCACACGGGAATTATGAAGAGCATGAATTTTTAATTGAATAAGATCATCACAAATTTTTAAAAACAGGTATATAACTGAAGCTATTTATTAATTTGAAATATAGTATATAGTAACTTCAGGCAATTTATTAGTAATATGATTCATGTAACATTAAATTCCACAAGGTAGATAGATCTATGCACAATAATTTTAGAATTTAATCTTTAGAAATTTTCGGTTAAAAGATTAAGATCAATCATTCAACTTTCTTAAAGCTTACTTTAGTCAATAATAACACATTTTGTTTACTTTAGCCTGCCTATTTCACAACCATTGTAAATTTAAAATTGAAGGCAGAGGCATTTTAAATTCTCTCTTTCTTCACCCTTTCAAATAACAAAACATAGTTGATTCTGTTAAGTAAACCAATCTGAGTATTTTCTGCTAAACTTATTTAAAATCCAATACATACATTCAATTCAGTGTCTTAACAGTGAATAATTCAAGTATTTCTTTACAAATTAAATTCGTAACAATCTTAGTATAATTTTACTTTAGTTGGGAAGATTATTAATATTACTTTAGATTAGATTAATTTATTTTTCAAATAAAACGAAAGAGATGTTTTATATAGAGACCAAAAACATTACTTTCAAGCAAACAGTTTCATCTGAAGAAAATTTGCATTCATTTAATACATTATTAAAGGCATTTCATCAATCAAATAAATTCACAGGGACTACTCTAGATTTGTGTGCACGGCCGCCATCTTGGATTTTTTTCGCCAACTTTGGTGATTTTACCTTGTTTTGAGGAGTGGAAAAGTTCTTGCCAATGTGTTTTAACTGGTGTTTTCAAAATGCTGCACTTTGAATTTTTTTTAGCTTTGTTAATAAAAATCACCTGTTTAAATTATGAAACTTAGAAAAAATTTTGAAAAATCCTTTAAACGTTGGACTTAGATTTATTTTTGGGTCTTTAATAAAACCCCATTTTTTAAATTATGAAACTTGGAAATTTTTTTGAAAAAATAATTCTCAAATATTGGAAATTTTGGGTTTTTCTTTTAGCGTTTTTAATAAAACCCACTTTTTTAAATTATGAAACTTAGAAATATTTTTGAAAAACCATTTAATCGTTGGACTTAGATTTTTTTTTTCATTTTTAATTAAAAACTACCTTTTCAAATTATGATCCATATAAAAAATTTGGTCAAATGGATTTTACTTACAGATAAAATTTCAATGCCATGTATTCAATTTGCCCTAACTCTTTGACAAATAGCAATGAATCACCAAAATATTATGCTAATATTTGCTAATTAGAAAAAAAAATACATCAGTTTCGTACCACCTAAATATCTTGCAATTTAAAAATGATCTAAAATTCAGCTTTGAAAAATGTAAAAAAATTATAAACCCATAAATTTATGGTGAGTAACCAGATTCTCCTTTTTTTTTTTTTTTTTTTTTTTTTTTTTTTTTTTTTTTTTTTTTTTTTTTGGTTAGGGCATTGTGGTAATGAAATTTTACTTCAGATAGAGCCTTCTATTTCTCTTGATTACAAAAATGAATGTACTTTCAATTGGACACAATCAAAACAAAACACGCGGCTCCATCTTAACTCGGACGCTAAATACACTTCTCACCAACTCAAGTTCAGTGAGTAATTTTACCCGCTAAGTGAGAAATATGAAGTGAGTTTAGCGTCCGAAAAGTGGCCTGAGACTACCGATTTTCTCCCAAGATGCGAAAACGCCCCCTTCGTGACGTCATTTTTGACGTTTCTCGAATGCGAGTTCTTTTCGTACAGGCTGAGACTAGCGGGCCTAGTCTCAGCCCGTACGAAAAGAGTTCGCATCCGAGATTCTCCCCGTCCGAGATGCAGTTCACCTCGTACGCTGTTCTCGGATGCGAGCAAAATCGGTAGTCTCAGCCACCTTTTCCGTACGCAGTGAGAAAGCTTTTACCGTTCGAATTCTGGATAAGCACCGCCCACTAGCTACTACGTTTTTTCTGATAACGATAAACGATAAGCCAATAACATTGCTTTATTTTTCTGTAATTTCTGTATCGTTACTATGGAAACAGTAAAGTGCTGTCTCGGAAAGGAATACAAGTGACTGCAGAAAAACAGCAATTTGAATTATTTTATCTTTACACATTTGTTTAATTTGAGTTTTATACATAAGTGCGCATTCATACAGAAGAGGATGAAAAATTGATATTAAATTAAATCTGACCAAAAGAAATTGAATAATTAGCAAATAAATTGTATTTAATAGGTAGATACAAAATTAATAAAAAGGTCTAAATAAACAAAATAAATTTGTATATAACAAATTTATCCATGTGTGTATACACAGATGAGTACATTTTTCATATGTGTGTGTGTGTGAAAGTAAGTATTTGAAAGTGCATTTATATATATTCATACATAAATTAAATAAAAGTAGAACTATCATATTTTTAGTTTTATGTACTCATCACAGTGATATTTCAAACTTAGTATGTCGAACAATAATGTTAAGATAAAACTTCTTCAGGATTACAAGCATAATTGAAAAATTCCTTTTTGTAATGGACTTTCTAAGGGGGTCCATAGTATTTAGGTTAAATGCTGGGGAAGCTTAAATTTTTATTAGAACTTTAAAAATCTGTAATTATTTTTTTAAAGAAAGATTCTGCTTGCAATTACTTTTATCCAGAGGTCATCTCTCCAGATGATCCATTTCAAGTGATACAGAAGAAAAGCTCTAATAATTTTCAATCAAATTAACTTTTATTATTCGACTAACTTCATGTTGAGAAAGCCAGCGGAATAAGCAGTATCTATACCCTTTATTCAAACCTGCATATTTAACTAGATGTAATGAATTAAGATATAATAAAATATTAATTAATTAACTAACATTAATTTTTAATAATTTATTTATTCTCTTTAGATATTAAAAACAGAAAATATAGAAATCTGTGTTCATGCATGTTGAAATATATAAATTAAAGCTAAAAATGTGTAAAATTTTCATTGTTCTCTTTAAATAAGATCAAGAAAACTGATATTGCATACAGATGGGGGTAATGCTAGCTACCCATACGCATTGGTAGCTAGCCTTAAATGAATGGCCAGCAGTATCAGCAGTATATAATTTGTATGGATTTAGTTAAAAATAAAATTGCCATATATAACAACAACATACAATCTAAATATTATGTATTTCAAACTACTACAGCAACAGGGAAATGTAATCAATATATTAATTATTTGTAAGCTTTTACTAGATCAAAATTTTCAAGAGCAAAAAAATGAAAGCTTGCCTTATTGAAAGAAAATTTACACAGGGATATTAATTCTCTTATAATCTGACATTGATTGGTTAAATAACAATAGAAAAGCAAAATAGAGGACATAATTTTTACTGTAATTCCTGCTAAGCATGTTCATAGTTCAACACACGAGTTTCTTAAAACTTTTAACATGATATAAGGGACCTCCCGTGAGTAACGGAATGACATTTGGACAAGCATTCACAACTTATGTCGCAGATTCTACTAACTTAAATATTAAAATAAAAAAAGAAAATAGGGCAAACTATAAACATCTTAATGACTTAAAATGAAAAGATGCAAGATGCAAGTATATCTCCGTCCCGGCGTTAGCCACACGGAATTCAACTGATGCCTGGCCACCACAACACAATCTCCCCAGACGCCGACCCAAAAGATCGGAGTCTAGGTCACATAGACCCCTCGAGTCCATTAAATAGCTACCAAATTTCAAATTAAGATAAAATTAACAATTTAATAATAAATAATAACTTAAATTCCAGAATCCAGAGCCAGTTCCTGTGCTCCGCTTGAACCTAGTCACTGCTTTATCTCTTTAAACTTCAACAACAAAATTTTAACTACAATTTAGTTAACAATTCATAAGTGAACATTTAACTTCATATAAGTATATACATGCATAAAGGCATCTGCGCTTACATAACAAAATATAAGCATTTATATACTGACATAAAAGCAACTGCTTTATAAAACATAATCTAAACAATTATAAACACATATACATACATAAATTAATATTTGTAAACCACGTATAGCAAACAAATTCACAATTCGCAATATCTGTATTACTTACATTACTTTTACACATTCAGTTATTTAATATTTCAACAATTTCATACAAATTATTCTATTAAATTCAATCAATTTTCAAGTTAATTACTTTTACAAGCCATATAATTCGATATCTAATAGCATACCATATTAATTCATATATTGTTTTAAAACACAAAGAGAAGTACAAAAAAAACCCTCAACGGGAAAAAAAAGGGATGTGGACATCCATCAGAACCCCCACTATATCTTTTATTACTTTTTTACTATAATAGTCAACAAAGAGTTTGTGTTTACTCCAGCTTGTGTAATCTGAGGGAAATCTTTCTCTATAAGCCTGTAGATCGATACATTCATAGATGCAATGCTCTACAGTCTGTTTCTCCCCACACCAACATTTATCATCTTTCTTGTGTATTCTGTGCTGGTATTCCGCAAAGCACCCATGTCCTGTAATAGCTTGATTTAACTTGAAATCATTACAAAGTCTGTCTTCTGAAACTTCAGGATATATTTCATACACTCTCCTGCCCTTATCAGACTCATTCCATAACTCCTGCCAATTGGTCATTTCCTCTCTTTTAATCTTTCCCTTAACTCTTTTCTTAGAGTGTTTATAAGTTGTGCCAGCATATTCGAGCTCTGTTGCCTCTTTCGCGACTCTGTCAGCCTCCTCATTCCCCTCTTCACCAACATGCGCTTTAACCCAATGGAAGCTGATATTCATATCTTCATTACTTATAACCTCTTTAATTTTTTCCGAAATTTCGCCTTTATAATTAACCGCCTTTAATGTTTCCAGCGCACTTCTAGAGTCCGTATAGATATCAAAACTCTTAACTTCTTTCATTTTCATAACATCTATCGCAATTTGAATAGCTCTCATTTCTGCCAGATAAGAGTTGCCATTTATAATCTTTTCCCTATATATCTCCTTTTCATTGTCTTGCATGTATACCACAACACCAGCTCCCGCGTTTTCCTCAATCTTAGAGCCGTCTGTATATATTCTTACTTGTGTCTTCGGCGTATTATCATACGTCCATTCAATACTCATTAAATCTTTCCATTTTCTTATTCTGCTTGTTCTTACTTCACAATTTGCTCTATTCAATACTTCATCACCTATTTCAATCTCTACACCTTCATCATATATTTTAAACATTTTACAATTTATTCTTGCTTTCAGATGCAGTGGCATACAGCCTGATAGTACGTTTAGGGCATCCGTAGACACGGTTCTATAACATTTCGTTATAGCCAACATAAATGGTCTCTGTGTTTGTTTCAATTTTCTATCTATAACTACACCTTCGTTATACCAAATTTCCACAGCATACAGTAGTATTTTCTCAATTACAGTGAGGTAAATTTGTAATGCTGCCCCGTATTCCCCATGTCTTTTTAATTTTGTAACTTAAAATGAAAAATGCAGATAATTTAAAATTACACATTATCTATATTTAAAAAATAGCACTTTTTTTGTGGTAACGGAATGATATATTTTGGACATAACAAATAAAAACATTGAATAACAAATAAAAATTCAGCCAACTGTTGCAGTAACAAAACAAAAAAATAATGTCAGCAGCAAGACCTGATTCAGTACTAAAAGTTTCAGTCATTTTTCAACATCAAAATAATAATTAATATTATAAAATTAATTAGACTTAATGAAATCATGTGGTAATGGAATGACAAAAGTTCTGTTAAGAATGGCTTGAAATATCAAATACAAATTTATTATAATTAACTTACAAAAGATCACATTTTATGAATAACATTGAAACTGACTTGATTTTCATACATTACTCAGCACATATACGTTTTTCAAATTCAAACTGGCTTCTAATTCTAGTGTTTGAACCATCAGTTACTACTGATGGTTCTTTTCAGCTTTTGCTTAATTTGAGTTTTTGTGATCCAACACTTGTCTTCTTTGTAAGAAAATGCATAAATTAGTCCTAGAGTATCCTGTTTATGCATACAGAGAACTTTGATATCATCATCTTCAATAACGAGTACTTGGGCAACATATGTGCGAACAGTTTTCTTTCTTAACCAGTCAATTAAAATGTAGTCTCCTACTATTTTGTTTTGTCTTCAATGACAACACAAAATAAAGCCGTCAATTTGATATTCTCCTTGCATAACTCAAAATTTACCGACCAATCCAGTAATAAACCAGAAATAATAAGTTTTTACAATTCAACAAAATCAGGAGTGGATAATTTAGACAAAATTATCGCAAACTATTCGCCGAATAGAAGGTTGAGACGGTTGCCCCTGACAATATTTTACAATATGACAGCTGTTAGTCTTGTAAATTTTGGCATTATCTATGCCAGCTATGATGAGATGCCTGTAATGACACGTTTTGACTTTATAAATTCATTAGGAAAAAGTTTGTTAGAAAAACAAGTGCAATGTCGGTTGTCCATCCCAAACCTTCCGGATGACCTAAAAAAAAAATAGCATGAGACATTCTTAGAGAACCTGAAGAAACACATAGCACCTCTCAAATTTCTTATAAGCTTCCCACGAGAAAAACGTGCCAATATTGTCCTTATCAAAAAACGGAGGCAAACTGCATATAAATGCATAAAATGCGAAAATCCGTGTTGCCTAGAGTGCTTGAAAAAAGTGTGCAACTCTTGTGCTCCTGGAGTAAAAAAGTAATTTTTGTTTACATGATGCCGATTTTAATTGTATTGTAACAATCAAATAAAACATATTTAGTTAATTTATATGTAGTTTCATTAAATTTGCACCTCTAAAATAAATTTTTGTTATGTACACGTATCACAGACGCATGTTACTTGCAACAAACAAAATATGTGTGTTATCAGTTAAGGTCAAATGGTCAATGCAAAAAGAGTATTTTCTGTTGTATTTTAAGGCATATTTCCTGTGAGAAATGGTATTATTCTTATCAAATTACAAAAATTCAGTTATTTCTGAAAATAATGATATATAACACTGACAGAAATTAAAAAAAAAAAATTTTCATCTGATGTCCACTTATTCATGGAATGTCCCATAATCTATTAACATCATACAGTAGCTCTTAAAGTATTTCATCCTACAGCTTTCTTTAGTCATGAAATTGATGAAATTGCCAGCAAGATTAAAACCTCAAAACAGAAAATTATTTAATTCTGTTTTAAAGTTTACACCCAACTAGCAGAATAGATAAATTTTCAACTAAGGTCCTTTCATGAACAAGTATCAAAGTGAAGAAGCATAAAATGGCAATCAATATTACAACATGGGAAGAAAATAGTGATTACAATTTTAAACATCACAACAATAGCATATTTAAAAGGTTTTAAGACATTTTAAGCAACTTTAACACACAAAAGGATCAACATAAAAAGCTAATTATACATTTGATATTTTTATATCTATTAGTACAGTTATACAATCAAATGTTAACTTTTTCAGACATTTATTAATTATAAACTTAAACAAGATATTTATGTATATTATGTTCATATGCATAACAGCATAATGTAAATTACATGTAATCTATGTTTATCCTCCTTCTGTTTAAAGTCAAGGAATGCATTAAGTAACATCTGAAAATTTAGGATAATAAAACTTAGCAAAAATAAACATAAGATTAGAAAAAAACTGTATGAAAAATTTAAATAAATATCCTTAAAATATGTAACTTCATTGCTTGAGTAAAAGAAATATTTCATGTTTTCAATACATTAAGCATTGTTACAACTAACTTTCATATTATAAAACAGCCAAAATAATTCACACGGGAATTATGAAGAGCATGAATTTTTAATTGAATAAGATCATAACATATTTTTAATAACAAGTATATCACTGAAGCTATTTATTAATTTGAAATATATATAGTAACTTTAGGCAATTTATTAGTAATCTGATTCACGTAACATTAAATTCCACAAGGTAGATAGATCTATGCACAATAATTTTAGATTTTAATCTTTAGTAATTTTCGGTTAAAAGATTAAGATCAATCATTCAACTTTCTTAAAGCTTACTTTAGTCAATAATAACACATTTTGTTTACTTTAGCCTGCCTATTTCACAACCATTGTAAATTTAAAATTGAAGGCAGAGGCATTTTAAATTCTCTCTTTCTGCACTCCTTCAAATACCAAAACATAGTTGATTCTGTTAAGTAAACCAATCTGAGTATTTTCTGCTAAACTAATTTAAAATCCAATACATACATTCAATTCAGTATCTTAACAGTGAATAATTCAAGTATTTCTTTACAAATTAAATTCGTAACGATCTTAGTATAATTTTACTTTAGATTAGATTAATTTATTTTTCAAATAAAACGAAAGATATGTTTTATATAGAGACCAAAAACATTACTTTCAAGCAAACAGTTTCATCTGAAGAAAATTTGCATTCATTTAATACATTATTAAAGGCATTTCATCAATCGGGGATAGTCTAGGAGTTGGGGCCAGGTCGGCCATCTTGGATTTTCCGACGATTTGGCGCGTTTTGTTGGGCGATAATTATTGCATATTAGTAAACCACGCTAGCGACCTCTCTGGCTAATGAAATTGCGTCGATCAAACGACCGGTTACAGTTAAAGAGATCTAGCAAATTTTTAATATATTTAAGGTAAAAGAAATATAATTTCGGTTCATTTTAGTAGTAGGAACAGTAAGTAAATTTATTTGATTGATGAAATGCCTTTAATAATGTATTAAATGAATGCAAATTTTCTTCAGATGAAACTGTTTGCTTGAAAGTAATGATTTTGGTCTCTATATAAAACATCTCTTTCGTTTTATTTGAAAAATAAATTAATGTAATCTAAAGTAAAATTAAGATTGTTACGAATTTAATTTGTAAAGAAATACTTGAATTATTCACTGTTAAGACACTGAATTGAATGTATCTAAAGTAAAATTAAGATTGTTACGAATTTAATTTGTAAAGAAATACTTGAATTATTCACTGTTAAGACACTGAATTGAATGTATGTATTGCATTTTAAATAAGTTTAGCAGAAAATACTCAGATTGGTTTACTTAACAGAATCAACTATGTTTTGTTATTTGAAGGAGTGAAGAAAGAGAGAATTTAAAATGCCTCTGCCTTCAATTTTAAATTTACAATGGTTGTGAAATAGGCAGGCTAAAGTAAACAAAATGTGTTATTATTGACTAAAGTAAGCTTTAAGAAAGTTGAATGATTGATCTTAATCTTTTAACCGAAAATTACTAAAGATTAAATTCTAATATTATTGTGCATAGATCTATCTACCTTGTGGAATTTAATGTTACATGAATCATATTACTAATAAATTGCCTGAAGTTACTATATATATATTTCAAATTAATAAATAGCTTCAGTTATATACCTGTTTTTAAAAATTTGTGATGATCTTATTCAATTAAAAATTCATGCTCTTCATAATTCCCGTGTGAATTATTATGGCTGTTATAATATGAAAGTTAGTTGTAATAATGCATAATGTATTGAAAACATGAAATATTTCTTTTACTCAAGTAATGAAGTTACATATTTTAAGGATATTTATTTAAATTTTTCATACAGTTTTTTTATAATCTTATGTTTATTTTTGCTAAGTTTTATTATTTTAAATTTTCAGATGTTACTTAATGTATTCCTTGACTTTAAACAGAAGGAGGATAAACATAGATTACATGTAATTTACATTATGCTGTTATGCATATGAACATAATACACATAAATATCTTGTTTAAGTTTGTGAAAAGGCTCGGGTAATTCTCAAATTCACATCATGACTGGCAATTTCAGTCTTCAAAGAGGAATTCATCACTGTTTTGTTTTCTTCACAGTAACTACATGTCAATTTCAAACTGTATGAAAACCCTAACTGGTTTCCAAGTTCAAGTTTTAATATTTGATTTTCACAGTCACAACACTAAGCACATTTTAAGTAGCACACACATGTTATCGCATTTTTGAAAGCACAGAGTAAAGTGTGAAAACAAACAAAAATACAAATCCACTAAAAACTAATGTAGTAAATCTACTAAAAGAAAATATATTTCTTAGACAATCAATATGAATAATTCTGTTACGACTTAATTGTTCAGCATTTTGAGTTATCACATAATTCATTAGAAATAACAATGATACACTCGTAAAAATCGTGAAAATAATATAAAAAATGAAGAAATAACCAGCAAAGCGATGACCGAAATGTAAACAAAAGTAAATAACTTTGTAAAAGTGAATTTCACACTCTTATTTGTGCGTTTTGATTGATATTTAAGAATTAAAAAATGTATTAAGTTTATACATAAAATAATACACTCGTAAAAATCGTGAAAATAATATAAAAACTGAAGAAATAACCAGCTAACAAGCGATTACCGAAACGTAAACAAAAGCTAACTTTGTAAAAGTTTGCCACATAAACACGTTGGCGAGAAAAATTTCCCACTTTTGCCAAACACAGTAAAAACGTAAACATTGGCGAAAAAAAATCCAAGATGGCCGACCTGGCCCCATTTCCTAGACTCGTCCCCATCAATCAAATAAATTTACTTACTGTTCCTACTACTAAAATGCGTAACTAGAGCCTTTTATTTCTCTTAATTACAAAAATGAATGTACTTTCAATTGAACACAATCAAAACAAAACACGCGGCGCCATCTTAACTCGCACGCTAAAGACACTTCTCACCGACTCAAGTTCAGTGAGAAATTTTACCCGCTAAGTGAGAAATATGAAGTGAGTTTAGCGTCCGAAAAGTGGCCCGAGACTACCGATTTTCTCCCAGGATGCGAAAACGCCCCCTTCGTGACGTCATTTCTGACGTTTCTCGAATGCGAGTTCTTTTCGTACGGGCCGAGACTAGGCCCGTAGGCCCGACAGTGATTAATCACAGTAACTGACTTTCATTATTTGTTTTTTTAATGGCAACGGTATCTCTAATGTGCCGGGTTTATGTTGCATTGAACTGTTCAGAATTTTAGTAATTAAATGGTAATAAATTGGTACCCTTGGCGACAAACTTTCGCAGCTTTTCGGATAGCTAATGGACTAAAATTATACTACAGATGATGCTAGAAAAATTAACAGCTATTAAAGTAGGTTTAAGTTACAGGTATTTTTTTCAGTATTGTATGACAAAACTGTTTTGTATGATGTTGAAAATGATGTATATCATTTCTCCATTTTACGCTGTTGTGTTTTGTGAGTGAAACTAAATTCTAATACAATTCCTATAACTACTAAACTGTTAAAAACTGCATATTCAGTCATGGTTTATTATTTTCAGCAAATAAGTATATTAATGCTCTGTGGTTGAGTTTGGCATGCTATTAAAGCATATACTTATGTTGTTCAAGCCATAAAGATAAGGGTTTCACACAAGACGGACAAAATGTGTTTAATAACTTTGCAATTTTTGAACTAGGAACACTATACGAATGATTTTGAAATGTTAATAATTTCGGTAAAAGATAAAATATACGGGAAGAGTTCATATCGTATGCCGTTCGGCTAAAAGTTGTCAGACTTCACCAATTGAAGTTCTCGTAAAGAGAAATGTAGGAAAATACCATTTCACACAGTTTTAAAACTTTTAACCTGACAATCAACATCGAGTATGAAAAATCAACAATAAGAGGCCAATAAAGAACCTTAGATTATTTTAAGACAGAAATATTGAATACAGCATTTATCATGTATAAATTAAATATTTCTAAACTGCCCAAAATCTATCAATTGATGTAAGGAAAATGTAAGGAAACAATATATTCAAAATACAAGAAATTAATTTTTTTAAATAATCTTAAAAACTAGAAAATAGACATGTAAATACTTCAAGAAAAAGATACATAATGGGAAAAAGATATATAATAGTGGAAAATATAAAATAGGGTGAAGTGAGGTATGTGAGAATGCAAAATCATATGGTTCGACTTTGAATCTAGATAATTTTGTAACAAGTTGTATTTGTATGAAAATTTGCATACATACTTTTGGTTATGTTTTACATTTATAGTTTTATTTTTTTTTAAATCTATTCTCAACTTTTTTTCCCATAAATATTTCAAATTTTGTGTTTTAACTCGCTTGTGCACTTGGGGCATGTGAGAACGCGAGTCCCAATAAATCATAGTTGCTTATAGCAAAAGAAGAAGGATAAGGGAAAGAATAGATATTTCATGCTGAACAAAAAGCTATATTTTTTTATATTCTTTTGTTGTAAAAGTATTTATTGTTCAAATTAGCAGTGTCAGAAAACGTCTGAATATTAACAAAATAAGTATATTTGTATTATTTGTTTTAGAGTAACAAATGTATGTTAAAAGTTCAAGAAAAGTTTTTTTTAAATTTGCTTAGGCCCTACTGAATATTGTAGGACCAAAAAGGAATGGAAAAAATTAATTCACTGCGCCTTCCAGGCCTCAGCTCTTACAGGAACACTAATAAGTTGTCGTCGGGTATAAAAGGGAACTCAGAAATAGTGACAACAGAATTAGAAATTCAATATATTCAGACACAATTTGTAATGTCCACTCCACTCACATTCACTAACAGTTAGTCTAAATAAGTTATTTTATTATTATTCACTTCTTCAAACCTACAACAAAAAAACTAGTTTCAGTTGCATAATTTACTATTTTTGAATGTTAAGGAATGAAAACAATCATCAGCTGTTAAAGAAATAATGCAAAAGGTGGTTGGTTATGAAGTTTATCCAGCTAGAAAACATATGTTGGAAGAAAAAAAGTATTTATATGGCTGTTATAACACAAAGGTAGTCTTTTTTCCGTATATGGGGCGAGTTCTCACTTGCCCCAACTTTCATGTTCTCACTTGTCCCGACACAAAATTTTTATTGGCAAGTGAAAACCCTGCAGTACTGAGGTAATATTGCAAAAACATGGTTTTTATATATTTTATCTGTATTCTTCATTTCTTAATGAATAAGTGGGTATTTTCAAAATAACTCTGGTTAATTATGATTTTTTTTGGCTAATACTCGAACTTGGGTACCTTGGTTAAAATGCAAGGTTGGTAGGTATAAAAATTTTCCATTTTACAATTTTTTTTCTATATAAAATTAAAAGTTTGTAGAAAGATAATTTCAACATATATAGCAGAATAAAAAAAGAGCAAAGAATGACAATACTATTACTAATGATTTTTTAGAACAAATATTTTAATTAAAAGTATTTACAAAGTAAAAAATTCAATTTATAAAACAAAGAACAAAATTAAAATATTTTAGAAAAGGGTACAAAATTAACTAAAAACATAAATTGTAAATCTTCATTTAAAAATTTAGATTTTAAAAACACTGACAAAGGCAAATGGTGTACTAAATTCACTCAGACCTGGAATAAGACCTATAAACCAGATTTGAATAATCAAGGGTAATTTCTCATATTCCGAATGGTATTCCTTGAAATGTTGGAAAATAAAAATTTTATAAAAGGAATCAAAGTATTTTCATTGACCGAATATATAATTCATTATCTGAAGCTAATCTCGAATTTCATTGGCTGAAAACATCTGAGTGATCATTAAAATTCAGGTTGTTGAAACTGGAAAAAAAAAACCATGTGACATTTCTAAGATATAATCTGTGACCTTTAGTGATGTAAGAGCAGAACTTAGCTGTATGAGGTTTATAGCCTGTTAAACCATAAAACTGAATAAAAATATTTATTATAAAGATTATAACCCCAGAGCAACAGAACATAAACTAAGTATATACTTAAATAATCACCAAATTTGATGCCATAAGAAATCCAGCACTTTTTGCAACACTCGTGTTTGGTGATTTTTAAATTTAATTTCATATTTGAAATATTATAAAATTATCAAAATATCTAAAGCTTATTGAATTTAAGAAACTATCATTTATGTGCATTAAATTTTTTTAAAATTAGAATAAAAACCATTTACACTGTTACTTTTGTGCAAAACTTATAGATACAACTTCTTAAATAATTAAATTTTCCATGTTAATGATGATCTAGCTCTAAACTTGGGGGGGTTTTACGGCTTGGTACCATGAGCAGCAATCTGCCGTTTAGCTATTGTATTTTCATATCATTCTTCTATCAGAGAACTTTTTATTTATAATTACATTTGAAATAATATTTTTTTAAAGTTATTTGTTTTTGTATTCATTTAGTATTAAAATTTTTCATGACAACATTCAGTTAAAAATTTTCCAGTCTAATCTTTCAGTACAACAAAGATAATGGCAATAGCATTAATTCAATACTCCTAAATATTCATCATTTTAGGTACATCATTTATTATAATATGCTTGTTTAATGTGTCAAATAATTGTATTTGAAAGAAAATGATTAAAAGTAATTCCTGATATTTAAAACTGATATTCTTTTTAAAGAAAAATTATTTAACAATTTAAAATTCTACACAATTATTTGTATATTATATTATATATAAAAACATTTAGTTTTCACTGCACCATATATTCTAAAGATTTCTTTGTTTGAAGCACTGCAAGATTTACAAAATCTGTATTAACAGATATTTCTGACTGTCTTCATATGATATTTTACAAGTGTTAGTGTAAAAATTGTACTTGGGCCAGTTTAAAATAGATTTAAATTATCTACTCTCTTACATGCATATTCTTTATACTGAATAGCTATTTAGTATTGACAAAATTTATAACTACATTCTTGCTGTTCATGTCTGGGATATATTTTAATATGTACAGTTTTGGTTTTAAATATCTGTGTCAGTCAAATTGATGTTCATAGTGTTAGTATTTGTTTCCAACCCTACCACCCTCTCTCCTAGGGGTAAAAAATATTCATTGAATAGATAGTAACTACAGTTAAAGTGTCAAAAGTACAGTTTTTAAAATTCTGGTGCTCTATTTTCCTCAGTGCTCCAGAAATGTGTCGTATAATTATGCTGTGATGGAATATACATAAAATGAATTATATTTCTTGATGGGCAAAAGTTAAAACATGCATTTGAGGATTATATTAAACCATTTATGTAAAAAATAACTGTGTCCAAAACGTGCAAATTTAAGGTGGTAAGTTTTCAATTTGCATGAGGGAAATATGCATGAACATTCTATATAAGTTCTTTTATGAAAATAGTTTGCAAAAAAATTTCTAATTAGAAGTCGATCATTGGCCATTTTTTTCTTTCCTTTGCAGTCATATACATAGCTTTCCATTTCATGTTGAACTTTCTTATTATGAGTTTCTTGACAGTTAGTTTACATATAACTTAGTTTTAAATAATTTATAGAAACATGAAAAAAAAATTTGAATATTTTATGTGAATTCTGCATTTTAATACTTAAAAATTTAGAATTTTCTACATTAACTTAATATATTAAACAGAGTATAACAGTTAATTACTTGGCACTGGAAAATTTGACATCAGAGTTCTTGTCATTTGGGCCTTTGATCAGGGCCAGCCTTAGTCCTTGTGGGGACAAATTGCAGAAATTTCGGGGTTTCCTTCAAAATTCTGATATACATTAAATGCTAAAGATTTAATTTGAAGCATAAAAGACAAAATTTAGGAAGGTTGTCATATTTCCTTTTTTATGTACTTTTATAGAAATAGGAAAACTAAAAAGTAGCTGGACTACATATATTTAAGATATTTAAATATTAGTTTTTTTTTTTTTACATTATTTGCAGAAAAAAGTTATTTCCAATCAAATTTTACAAGATTTTTTTATCAACAAGATCATTTATAAATTGATGAAATTTTAATTTCCTTATTTCTACATGCTCTGTACAAACTATTGCAAGACAGTTAAGTCTCTTCTGCGATATAGTTGACCTCAGGTATATTTTAATTTTAACCTTGAAAAGATTTTTCTCAATGCTATAGTTAGATGAATTGTTAAAAATATCTTTAAAGGTATAAAAGCATTCGAGAAGCCATTAGCCTCCATTTATAGCAATTGTAGAATTTCTGTTTACAAGATTTTTTTATCAACAAGATCATTTATAAATTGATGAAATTTTAATTTCCTTATTTCTACATGCTCTGTACAAACTATTGCAAGACAGTTAAGTCTCTTCTGCGATATAGTTGACCTCAGGTATATTTTAATTTTAACCTTGAAAAGATTTTTCTCAATGCTATAGTTAGATGAATTGTTAAAAATATCTTTAAAGGTATAAAAGCATTCGAGAAGCCATTAGCCTCCATTTATAGCAATTGTAGAATTTCTGTAGGGTTTCTGAATAATAGGTTTTAATACTTCTATTTCTTTGACCAGCATGTAACTATCTTTGTCTAAATCTTTTATAGACTTTCCTGGTAATTATTCTGCATAATTTTTGCATTTCTCAAAAAAATTTCTAGTACTGATGCATGTTTGTGATGTTTATTCTGTGGAATCGTCTCGAATTAACTTGTCTAGCTTTATACAGTATTTGTTATAAACAATTCACCTCAAACATTTCTTTCCAGTTATTGGTTCATCTGCATACTCATAATTAAATATCCTTTTTCATTTTCGTAAATGTTTTACCCAAAATTCTGGAGTGACTTCTAAATCAGTCAGAAACTCTATGGCTCCGACTAAATATTGTTCGAAATCAGATTTGCCTATATTTTTTTGGGTAGTCTAAAAGGTTTCTAAATCATCACAGGTAATCATCACTAGGTATATAACTATATTAAATCCTTCACCTATTTAAAGATGTTTTTCAGAAACTTTCAAAATTTGCAGGCCTTGTCTCACAAGAGAATCTGTGTGGTGAATTAAACAGTTTAAATTTTATGTAGGTTATTTATTGTAACCACAGATTTTGTTTTTAATTTACTTATACTTTTAAAAGATTTAATTTGTGTGAGTATTACTGTTCTGTATACTATGCATATATGTTTCTTAAATCACTGTTTTGAAAAATATGGTATTAAACTTTTGCTGTTACTCTAAGTGCATACATTTATGACTGAAGAATAAGATATTTCATACTCTATCATGAAAAATTGTTTGTACTGACAATTGCTTTTCTATCTCATGTTAATGAAGAGGTAGGTGTGCTTTTCTCTAACCAAAAAGGTGTCATAATAGGTATAGCTTAATCTTCATTTGATTTCTTGTAGCATTGAATTGTATTGTAGAGTTCTGACCGAAAAGAATTCCAGTCTATGTGGATATCTCGAAATCTTTTGACTTTATACACAAATTTCAAAAATGTTATGAGATTACCTTATCCTGTAAGAACAAAAGGGTTTTCCATCACACAATTGTTTTATTTATTTTAATAGCTAGTGTAAAGGTAACTTAAGATAATCAGAATGTAATTCGAATTATTCTTAATTTATCTAATTTCATTTTTATAATTCTAATTCTTAAGTTTGCCAGATTTGTAGCAAAACTATTTTAATATTATTAACAAAAAGTTTGAACAGTTTAAAAGATAAATCTCCAATTCACATTTACTGTCCGAGTTGTACATTTTTATAGACATGCATATTAATTTCTAGTGCATTTATTATGTAGTAGTCTCCTTTGTACATAGCTCGCTAAGTAGATGTATGCAAAGCCGAATTGGAAAAATATTTGTAGCAAAGTATTATTAAGAAAGGCTATTAACTTAGAAGCTTTTGTAACCTTGAATATTCATCACGCAAAATAGAGAAATTTTTTAAAATAATGACAAATGAGAAAGACGTGCCAAAATCAGGTTATATAAAACATTGTTTACAATGTTTTTGAAAAATTAAAAATTGCAATGACATAATTTTTTAGAAAAATTGAGCTTTCAAACTTATATAAATTTAAACATTCCCCTCCACCCCCACCCCAAAATTATTTTTTTTTATAAAAAAATGGTAGTAAATATTAAAAATATGAGAAAATTAGATTGCACCAATATTTTTTTAATATAGAAATACCAAAAAAAATTTTTTTTCCAAAAATATCTTTCATTATACGCTCATGTCCATAAATTAAGGATAATGCCAGCTCCGACAAATAAAGGTTCACAAACAAAACAAACGTGACTTATTCATAAAGCCCATTTATTAAACATAAGATAAAGAGCAAAAATGATGGTGTATGTATATCATTCATATAAACTACGATTTTTGCTTCCTGGAGCACTTGTAAAAAATATCTCCTTAGCAAAAACTTAATATTACATGGTTGGTATGATGGTTAATACATTGTATGTCTGCCATGCGATGAAATACAGTCCGTACAACGCCTAAGCATGCTGAGTATCAAATTATCGAGCTGATCTTGGGGAAGATTACTCCACTCAGCAAGCAATGCTCTCCCAAGTTCCGGTACACATGTAGGAGGTGGTTGACGGGCTGCAACTCGTCGGCCAAGCATGTCCCACACATGCTCTATCGGATTCTAGTCAGGTGAGAATGTTGGCCATTCCATACGGGGGATATCCTCAGATTGAAGGCATTCGTTTACGATGTTTGCTCGGTGAGGACGGGCGTTGTCATCCATAAACACAAATTCTGCGCCCATGGTACCCCTAAACAAACGTACATGTTGTTCAAGAATGATGTCCCGATAAATGTGGCCGTTCATGGTTCCAATTTGGACATGCAGATCTGTTCTGGAGCCCAGTATAATTCCACCCCAAACGAGCAATCTTGCACCACCGCAACGGTGTCGTTCAATGATGTTGTCTTGGTGGTAACGGGTACCTGGCGTTCTTCATATGAAAGTTCGACGTGAATCACACTGCAAGCTAAACCTGGACTCGTCGGAAAACATCACACAAGCACACTGTGACGATGTCCACATTGCATGTTCTTTACTCCAGACTAATCGCTGCCGACAGTGAGATGCCGTGACCGGAACACATCTGACAGGCCTGCGAGCATATAGACCAATATTTCCCAAACGTCTGTACACGGTTTGCCTTGAAACTGTGGTACCCGTGGCTGCCGACAGCTGACGAGACAGGTCGGATGCTGTGCTCCGTCTGATTCTTTTGGGAGTTACTGCCAAATACCGGTCTTCATTCGGCGTTGTAAGTCGGGGGCGACCCGTACTGTAACGTCTACTGACATTTCCATCATCTTGGAATCGTTGCCAAAGCTTAGAGATGACACTTTAGGCAATTCTAAGTTCCGCGGATAGTTCCATCTGAGTATGCCCACATTCCAGGCGGCCGATAATTCTACCACGTAAATAATCCTCTACATGCGTCCTCTGTGTCATAACTATTCGGTTATGGCAATGAGCGGCTTACAGAACGCTTGTGAACAATTTTACTTCTTTGCCACCATTCCTTATATACCCCTCTCTTACACTTTCGTCGTTATGGCGTACTATCGGCGTCATCTGGTGGCTTCCTGTAATTTGAATATTATTCTTGAAGATGTGTGTGATAATTCTACAGGTGAAATTTTTACTTTTAGAGTTCGATTTTCGTGTGATTCTGAATTATTATTCATTTATGGACATGAGTGTATTATACTCTCATTAGCAATAATCACCCAGCACTCCCTCTTTAAACTTTTTTATTCTGAAAATTAAGATTTACAATAGGAAAAGATCTTTGAAATGTACAAATAAAGCCTTAAAACAACTGTAACGTCCAGGACTTTCCCGCGAGACAATGGTACAGTGGCGAGGGTAGCACAAACAACAGGTCTTTTTTCGCTCTCGCCGGTTTGGTGCGAGCAGTTTCAACGCAGCATACAACCGGACCCCCCACGCTGTTTAAGCAATGGCTTATTCAGGCGTTGTTAAAGAAAACTGTCTTGGACCGGGCAAGAAGTTGTTCAGGGGATGAGAGGCCCGGAAAAAGATTGTACCCTGGGTTTGAAAGAACCACCCCCAGCGGGGGGGGGGGAGAAAAAGACTGACTCTGGAGAGAGACCCGGATCGGGATCATTCGACGCACGGCGAACGAGAGAGAAGGTGGCAGACTTTGATCGCCGCGGTGTTGAGATACTGAGAGTCCACCTTACTACTACGCGATTAGTTGGAACTCAATGTTAATTTAACTTTTTTTAAAAGTGCATGGTGTTTTCTGCTTCGAATAATTGTTATTTTGGAAGGAATATTTGTTTGGTGTAGGAAAGAGCTGGGAGCTATTTTCTGGATTTTATTTTGTTTTCGCTCGTTTATTGTAAATTAACATTCAGGAGCAATGTCTTTTTTAAATGGAGCGAGGAAGGCTGATCTCATGCAACTGGCTTGTGAGATGGGTGGGGTAGTCACCGAGGAACTAAGCAAACTGCAAATAATTAAAATTAAGGAAGGGGAAAACTATGAGGAAACTTTGGCTAGAGAATTTTTGGAAGTGATTATGGAGGACAGGGTTGAACTAGAACGTCAAGAATTAGAGAGAGAAGAGAGGGCTCGGAAACACGAGTTAGAACTGATAAAGTTGAAAACTCAACTTGCCCAGGAAGAAACCGATAGGTTGCGGGCGGATAGAAGTAGTGAGGGATCTTTCTATAGTGAGACGGGAAGTATTAAAATCAGATCAATTGAGGAGATCATAAGAACGGTACGTCTGTTAACGATGAAGGTACCGACGAAACCGGAAGGGTGGAATTTTTTTTAATAGCCTAGAGAAAGCTTTCGAAAGCGAAAACGTGGAACGAGAGCAGAAAACTAAGGTCCTAATTTGTTTGTTGGGGGACAAAGCAGCTAATTTGTTCACGCAATTAGAAAGTGGAAGCTACAACGATTACGAGGCAATTAAAAAAAGGGTATTGCAGGAATTCGAACCGTCACCCAGTACTTGTCTAGAAAATTTCAGGAAGGCAGAGAGAAACTCTGAGGAAAATTTTGCGCAGTTCACTTCACGTCTCACATCGATGTGGGAATATTACTGCAAACTTAGGGGGACGCAGGATGCCGAATCAATTAAGCAATTGATAGTAGCGGATAAAGTAATGTCTACTCTAGATACTGATACGGGGCCTCATATCCTAGTACGCCAGGGAGAGGGCTGGTTTAAGCCTAAAGAATTAGCAAGGGAAATCGACAGGTATTATGCGGCTAAAGGACGCGGTTACGCTTTCGGTACACGGAATGGACCGATAGCGGGAAACGAGGGAAGCGTCAGGGTGGCCGGGGAACCCAGGAAAAAAGTTACGAAAGAGCGTAATTCGGGTTGTTTCACTTGCGGCGCAAAGGATCATTTTAAGAGGGATTGCCCAAGAGCTAATAAAGAGGGAAACCGCAGAAAAACGAATAATGTGGCTAGAATAAATGTAGCTAAAGAGTCGCAAGAGGAAAGGGAAAACTCAAGCTTAGAAACTATATCGAATGAGGGGAAAACCGAGGATTCGGAGCATGTAGTAGTAGCAAGGGTGGATTTGTTCCAAAGGAAGGAGAAGGTACTTTGCTATGGGTAACTAAAGAGGGTAAAGGTCAAAATAAACGGAAAGGCAATAGAGGCGTTACTTGACTCAGGGTCGGAGATAACGGTCGTAAGGAAGGATGTTTTGGAAATGGGAAGTACGGAAGGGTTATCGAGTATATTTTTGAAAGGAGTATTTGGCCCACCAGTGAGATGCCCACTAGTTAAAGCAAGTCTGTCATTAGATGAGGGTGAGCATACTTTATCCATCCCTACAGAAATTATTTGCGCGGTGGCGGGACAAATGGAAGACCAGATGTTGCTTCCACCGCAGATTTTCGAGACTTTAGGGGGAGAAAGTATCGCGCGGGCCAGTTTTGACAATGAGACGGAGGCGAACCCCAATGGCGAAACTAGCGGGGAGGAAATACAGGGGGGGGACGATTCACGGAAGGGAACGTCCGGCGCAGAGTAAAACCCTTTCGGCGGAAGGAGGAGAGGTAATTTGGGAATCGGACAGGTTTCTTCGCGACCAAGAGAACTGTCAGCAGATCGAAAAATTGTGGGATTTCGCTAAGAGAGGAAAGGGGGATTATTTCATCCGTAACAAGTTGCTTTATCACAAAGACAAGGTGCTAGGAGAAAATGTAGTGCAGCTAGTGTTGCCTAAGACTAGAAGGGAGGGCGCGTTAGATTTAGCACATAACTCAACTTTCGGGGGGCATATGGGTTTCCGGAAGACCTTAGAGCGTCTGAGGTACTCATTTTTTTGGGATACAATGAAAAAAGATGTGGAGTGGTTTTGCAAGTCATGTACACAGTGTCAGCTCACTAAGATTCCTAAATTGAGGGATAGGACACCTATAACTCCAGTGGTCAGACCAGAATTACCTTTTCAGGTTGTCAATATAGATATGATTGGGCCTATTGATCCGGCGAGTTCCAAGGGGCATAGGTATATTCTCTGTATGATAGACCAACACACGCGTTGGGCGGAGGCGGTGCCTTTAGGGAGTCTGAGTGCAAGGAGCACATGCGAAGCGCTTCTAAGTATTTTTTCTAGGACCGGGATACCCAATGTGATAGCGTCCGACAACGGGACCAACTTTAGTTCCAAGTTAACGGCAGAATTTGAAAAGAGACTAGGAGCTAGCCCCAGATTTTCCGCCCCGATGTATCCGCAATCCAATGGTTTGGTGGAGCGTTTTAACCGAACTTTAAAGGGAATGCTGCATCACGTAATACGGGAGGAAGGTCGAGGGTGGCACCTTCAGTTACCTTACGTACTGTGGGCATATAGAGAGATTCCGAACGCCACGACCGGTGTATCGCCGTTTCAGTTGCTATATGGTAGACCCGCACAGGGACCGCTGTCCATTTTGAAATCT
Organism: Dolomedes plantarius; assembly: GCA_907164885.2. NCBI lineage: Eukaryota > Metazoa > Arthropoda > Arachnida > Araneae > Dolomedidae > Dolomedes > Dolomedes plantarius. Next base: position 141,241,442 of record OU015499.1, on the reverse strand, counting down.
ACTTGGACTGGAGAGAGTGTGGGGGCGCAGTTTAGTACTCAGCCGGTGCACCAATATTTAAAGGAATTGAAGGTGAGGTTGGAGAGGGGTGCTGAGCAGGCTTAATTGACGGCTCAGTTACAGCAGGAACGCATGGCACATCAATATAACTTGAGGTCGAATCGTTAATTTTACAAAGAGGGGGACCAGGTGGTTGTGTTAATCGCAGACTCTACAAACAGGTTATATGCTAGATGGCAGGGACCGGCTAAAATTGAAAAACAGGTACGACCGCATTCTTTTTTGATTAGAATGGGAGATGGATCGGTGAAACACGTCCATCAAAACAAAATCCGCGAATTCATAGCGAGGGCGAATGCCGTGAATCTCATTTTCGAAAGGGAGGAAGAGTTCGGGGAGGTAGAAATGCTACCGACACCTAGGGCAAGGAAGAAGTTAGGTGAGGAGTTGGTAGAGGGGATAATTACGTCAAATTTGACGGAAAAACAAAGTATGCAGTTGAAAGACGTAATAAGGAAATTTAAATCCCTATTCACGAGAGATTTTAGGCCCGCGGGGGTGGGTGAGCATGAAATAGAGTTACTCCCGAATGTAGAAAGACGGAAACCCCATTGTTACGGAATTCCAATGGCATACAGGGGAGAGGTAGAGCGACAAATACAGGAACTGGTGGAATTAAGGTTGATTGAGCCGTCGGAGGCAGAGATAGCATACCCAGTGGTGTGTGTAGCGAAGAAGGACGCCTCCACGCGGATGTGCGTAGACTTTAGGGCGCTCAATGCAGTAACTAAAGTGCCAGCTTTCCCGATGAAAGACTTACACGAGTTAGTTTATGTGGCGGGAAAAGCGGAGTGGTTAACTTGTCTGGATCTAAGGCGGGGATACTGGCAGATTCGGATGGAGCAAAAAAGCCGCGCATTAACGGCGTTCACTACCCATGTGGGCACATTCCAGTGGAAGGTGATGCCATTTGGATTGGCCGGGGCCTCGGGTACATTCCAGAGGGAGATGAACAGGGTTTGGCGTAATTTCAGTGGGTGCGCACAAGCGTATATCGATGATATAATTATTTTTTCGCCAAGTTTTGAAAAGCATATGCACCATTTGGAAGACATTTTTAGGGTGTTGGATAAGAACGGGTTTTCTATCAATCTAGAAAAGTGTACTTTCGCGGCGCGACAAATAAATTACTTGGGTCATAAAATAGGAGGGGGAAATCATGCGCTGGGGGACGAAAAGATTAACGCTATTCGGAAAATACAGCGGCCAAAAACTAAAAAGGAGGTGAGGTCGGTCCTAGGATTGATGGGGTTTTATCGATCATATATCCAAAATTATGCCACGATTTCTGCACCTCTGACGGAGCTCACGAAAAAGAATGCGCCTAACAAAGTCGTATGGGGGTAGAACGAAGAGATCGCGTTTTGTGAGGTCAAAAATACATTATGCTCAGTTACAAAATTGGCCACGCCGAATTTGTCTCTACAGTTCCAAGTGCACGCCGATGCTAGCCAAATTGGAGTGGGAAGTTGTTTAACCCAACGGGATGAAAAGGGAAATTTCAAACCCATAGCCTTTGTATCCCAAAAATTAACGGGCGCACAGAAGATCTGGGCGACAATAGAAAAGGAGGCCTGGGGCGTTTTATTCGCTCTCTTAAAGTTCGAGAAGTGGATTTTGAGGGGTAAGATAGAAATTATTACCGATCACAACCCACTAAAATATTTAAACGAAACAACGCCGAAGAGTCCGAAACTCAACAGGTGGGCACTGGCTTTGCAACGGTGGGACTACACCATATCTCACAGACCAGGCGCACTGCACAAGGCCGCCGATGCCATGTCAAGGCTCGCGGGCGAAGAGTAATATAGTAGTTTTCTTTTTCTTTTTCTCTAGCTCGTAAGGTTAGGTATGTCTAAAGGTATTTTCTAAAGATATCTTCAGCTAATTTATAGCATAAGTAAATTGGTATAAGTTCTCTGTTTTTTTCTTTTTGTTTAATATTAGTGTATTTCAGTATCATTTTGTTAAATGGGTAATGGTAAGGTTTAGCTCTTTAGTTTTGAGTCAAAAAAAAAGGTCGCGGAGTTCATTTTCTATTTTCTATGTTTCGCTATCGTGAATCATGTAACAAGGAGCGATAAGCGTGTTTACTTTTCCCGAGCACCCAGCCATGAACCGGTAGGGGGGAAACGAGTATCAATTCTGTCACCTGCGGCCGGGTCGACAGTGTTGGATGGTTGAAATTTTGCCTGTTGGCAGGCAAATTTTCAAGTTAGCGGTGAGCATGTAACGTCCAGGACTTTCCCGCGAGACAATAGGACAATGGCGAGGGTAGCACAAACAAGAGGTCTTTGTTCGCTCTCGCCGGTTTGGTGCGAGCAGTTTCAACGCAGCATACAACCGGACCCCCCACGCTGTTTAAGCAATGGCTTATTCAGGCGTTGTTAAAGAAAGCTGTCCTGGACCGGGCAAAAAGTTGTCCAGGGGATGAGAGGCCCGGAAAAAGATTGCACCCTGGGTTTGAAAGAACCACCCCCAGCGGGGGGGGGAGAAAAAGACTGGCTTTGGAGAGAGACCCGGATCGGGATCATTCGACGCACGGTGAACGAGAGAGGAGGTGGCAGACTTTGATCGCCGCGGTGTTGAGAGAGTGAGTCCACCTTACTACTACGCGAGTAGTTGGATCTCAATGTTAATTTAACTTTTTTTTCTTGTATTCAATTGTTGTTGTTACGAAAGAAAGGGAGTCATTCCTAATATCGTTTCTTCACACCCTCACTGCATGCGGAACCTTTGAGTAATATCGCCCCATTCACAGGAAGGGTGATTTTGACTGCTCCACACTCGGAGTACGTCAGTTAAATAAATAACCGCTCGGAAAGTTGTAATCCTGAGATTTGCGTGCATGGGCTGTTGCACGCAGGCGTTTACAACAACTGTTATCAGTTCAGTAATCATTTATTACGGAGCGGTAAAGATGACATTTCAGTACGAAAAACTCCCTGTCGTACTCAAACACTCCCATGCACGTCATGAAATGAACAATTATGGTTACCACAGAGAAATTTTTATTGCCCCACTTCGCTCATCGGTATGAGTATCGTACTTCAACCAAAATTTTATTTAGAAAGAATGTATTATAATTGATTTGTATATATATATATATGTCATTTTTCTTTTTATTTTAAGCCTTCGAAATTCTGTTTCTTTACTATAATACCGAGCTGTATCAAATTAGTATGTCAGTGGTTGAGTGTGAAGTCACACCTCACATTTCGCATATTTTGTTTACAACCAGGAGAAAATTTACAACTATAAATTGCGTGAGAGATAACTAGGGTAAAATTTGTTTAAGCAGTTCTAAATTAGTTTTTGTAAATATGACAATTTAAAATTGATTTTATAAGTAAATTTTAAGGAGCATCGCATGATAGCCGTATAGAATTATTTTGTTTAGAATTTTTATTACGTGTTTATAATCTTGTAATACAATATTTAAAATTTGTTGGTCTGAAAGAGACCTTATCAGCCGTGTATTCCTGACGTAAATCACATAGACTGTAGGAGGTTCACAGATAACAGTTTTGAAATGTTTGAAAATCTGAAGAATTACATAAAAGCATTATTGTCCAGTAGATGACCGTAAAGAAATTTGAAGAATTTATACTATTGTCAATTCTAATGTACTATATACACGACATTCACATTAAAATATCGAGAGAGCGTGGTGAAAATTATCTATAGCCAACAAATTGCAATCTAAACAAATACTCCTAAACAAACCTATAAGCCACATATTTATAATTTCCTGTAATAATTTTTTATATTTTATTACATTCATGAACTTTTTAATCTGATGGTAACCGAGCTTTTTCATGAGATGTTCATCTCTGGAATTTCTCAGGGCATTAAACTAAATTCATTAATGATAAAATTATTTTTAATTTCTGATAACTAAAATGAATATAAAGAGCAAAAAATTGTTTATAAGTCTTTAATCGGGCCGATATCCGTATTATGGAGATCCCTACAAACCAAACATATCAAATCTCTGCGCGTCCTTATGATCTACCAGGACAAAACAATAAGAATGGCTAAGGAACCACGTGCCCTAATTGCAATAAATATAAAATGCTCAGTAGTTTAATGAATCCAGAGCGCAATTTATAACATCTTGTAATTTTTAACATCTTAGTTTACAGATATCTCATTTCCTAGCACAAATTTATATACAGGGTGTCCATAATTAAATTTCCCTAGTTTAAAGTTGTCTACAGTCGAAACTGTTGTTCAGAAAGTTATGAAATTTTGTGTAGGAAATATTAAAGGGATGGGAATTTGTTTGAGCGAATAATAAAAAGAAAGTTCAAAATTTAACCACCAGAGGGCTTTTTTGACGAATTACACATTTAACCAACATTAACTATAGTTTTAAAAAAATTATTACAACAAGACATGTTCAACATGACGGCCATCATTTGCAATCGTAAGATAGCATGTTCTACAGTTGACCTCAGTGTATCCGGGGAAATGCTGAGAACATGTCGTGAAATATTGTCTTTCAGATCAGGTATAGTTCTTGGTTTATCAAGACTGACTAGATGTTTCACATGCCCCCAAAGCCAAAAGTCGCATAGGTTGAGAGGTCTGGGGATCGGAGAGGCCACACATTAGAAAACTGGCGGCTGATTGCACGTTCTTCTGTACGGGCTGAGAATAAAAAATTCAGAAAATCCACATCACACGGTTACTTTCGGTGAATGCAGTCCAGAGGGTATTCCAAGGCCATTCTGCCTCAACCTCAAAGAGAGCAAGAAACTGAAGTGAGAACCGCTGTCGAGTCTTTAAATCTTGTGTAAGCAACCTCTGCACAAATTGAAGCTTGTACGGATAATACCGGAGGATATTCTGCATGACCTTCTGGACAGTTGAACAGGGCAGATCCAATGCTTCTGCCACACGACGGACACTGGTACTAGTCTGTTTGTTGGAAGCTTTGTCCTCTTCCACCTGAAGCGCAACCTTCTCTACAGGTTTTCTCTGGTATTCTCAAATCTTTCTACTTCTACAGGTTTCCTTCCTCTTCCAGAACGAATGTTAAAAGAACCAGTTTTTTCAAATTTTGCCACCATTAATCGAAGACCTTTAACAGTCATTGCACCTTTTCCCCTTCAAACTCCGAAAATTTCGTAGAGCAACTAGTGCTGAATTATCGTTTTCTTAAAACAATTTTACTAACAAAGCTCGATCTGGTAATCGTGACGATGACATTCTGATTAGCAATAGCAAGCGCGCTGAACACAAAATCTCCATGAAAGTTTCTAAGTTTTATAACAGCTTCTACTCTACGTCGACAAAAATTGAATATTTGTTTCTTCTTCTTTTCTTCAAATCTTTTGTCCGAAAATTAGTTATCGAACAACTTTCCGATCGCGTTTGCAATCACTTTAATGATTGTAAAATTTAATGAGTATGATTTATTGTGTTAGGGTGACCTATGTATAAAAAGATGGTGAAATCTTAAGTAAAGAAATAGTCGTAAATGTGCAATTCATCCAAAAACGCCCACTGGTGGTAAAATTTTGAACTAAATTTTATTATCTCAAACAAAGTCTCATCCCTTCAATATGTCCCACACAAAATTTCATAACAATCTGAACAATAATTTCGATTGTAGACAACTTTAAAGTAGGGAAGTTTAATTATGGACACCCTGTATTTTGCTATTCATTTCACGTGTAAAATAAGAAAAAAGCGTTATGGTACAGTGTTAATATATCTCATTTTAATTCCTCACTTTGCAGGTTCTGGATACACATTGCTAAGTGCGAAACTAAAATGTTTGTGGTGTCCAAAAATTCAGAAAGTTGACGTACTGCTGGCAGGTACAGTTTTCTAATCATGGTGTAAAAGAACGTCGGCAACCCAGAACAGCAAATGTCTTGTGTTTCCAGAGTAAATAGGCTTTCCAGTGAATGCCATTCCTGCGAGCAGAGCCCTACTGAAGCCGAAGGTGAATTCACTCCATGTGACACTTCTATAAGTACTCAAAATGGAAAAAGTTCCATTTCACAAATTCCCCCTCGCACCGATGAAAAAGTGTTCGAATGTAATTTACGTGAAGGAACATTTTCACAGTTGGTCGCCTTCAACACCCATCGTTCGTACCACATTATTGATAATCCTGTCTCTACCCATGTAGAAAAACCTTTCGCATGCACTATATGTGGGAAAACATTTTCTAAACAGTGTCATGTAATAACACATCTCCGCATCCACACGGGAGAGAAACCTTTCTCATGCACTGAATGTGGGAAAACATTTTCTACAAAGGGTAATTTAATAAAACACATCCGCATCCACACGGGAGAGAAACCTTTCGCATGCACTAAGTGTGGGATAGCATATTCTCAACAGAGTCATTTAAAAACACATCTCCGCGTCCACACAGGAGAGAAACCTTTCGCATGCACAGAGTGTGAGAAAACATTTTCTCGACCGGGTCATTTAAAAGCACATCTCCGCACTCACACCGGAGAGAAACCTTTCGAATGCACTTTATGTGAGAAAATATTTTCTCGACAGGAGGATTTAAAAAAACATCTCAGCACCCACACCGGAGAGAAACCTTTCGTATGCACTGAGTGTGGGAGAACATTTTCTCTACAGACTAATTTAAAAAGACATCTCCGTTGCCACACAGGAGAGAAACCTTTCGCATGCCCTGTATGTAAGAAAAATTTTTCTCACCAGAGCAGTTTAAAATTACATCTCCGCGCCCACACAGGAGAGAAACCTTTCGCATGCACTGTATGTAAGAAAAAATTTTCTCGACAGGATAACTTAAAAGTACATCTCCGCGTTCACACAGGAGAGAAACCTTTCGCATGTACAGTATGCGAGAAAAGATTTTCTCTACAGGTTCATTTAAACAGACATATCCGCGTCCACACAGGAGAGAAACCTTTCACATGTTCAATATGTGAGAAAAGGTTTTCTGTGCAGGTTCATTTAATTAGACATATCCGCACCCACACGTGAGAAATATTTTGCTTGCACTGTGTGTAAGGAAATTTTTTTCTCGAGAGGGTCATTTAAAAACATCTCCACACCCACACGGGAGAGATGCCTTACTCCTGCACTGTATGTGAGAAAAGATTTTCTCAACAGAGTCATTTAACAGCATATTTTAGCATCCACATAGGAGAGAAACCTTTCGCATGCAATGTACTTCAGAAAAGATTTTCATTGTAGGGTAGTTTGAAAACGCATATATTTATCCATGGAGGAAAGTCTTTTGGTCCGCATGATCTGCAAGAAAAGGTTTTTTTGAACTCGATCATAAAAAAAACATTTTCGTGCGAAAAAAAGAGAAATCTTTTATCCTCTATTGGACGAAAATTTTCCTTACTGCGTGCTTTAAATACGCGTCTCCGCACCCATACAGCAGAGAAACCTTTCGATTGCAGTATATGTGAGCAAAGGTTTTCTGCAGAGGGTCCTTTAAAAAGAAATACCCTTTCATCCGCAGGGTATAAGAGATAGACTTGAGAGCAGAGGAAAAATGCATCTCCTTACCCATTCAGGGATGTAACCAACGCTATCGTATGAAACGATTTTTTGGCGCAAAGAAATATTTTTGATCCACCGTGGTGAAAATGTATTCCAAACTCAGGTTCGGTGGTCTTTAATTAGAAGTGATATCCCACATAATTAAGTTTTGGAATTTAATTTATTATCAAATTCTTTAAATATATAAGAATGCTATATTGGTCATCACCTACGAGCTCTGAGGTATTCTTGACCCACCAAAGTGATTGAAGTAAAAAAAACTGTCGTTATATCTGTTTATATACTGCTGGAAATGGTGTCGTGTAATGTCACTTATACATTACTTTTGGTTTTTGCTTTTTTCACCAATATTTAATTATAATTTTTAAGATTTAATTGTTTTTTCTACATCTGTTGTGTTCTGTAAATGAGAAAATAAAAATGAATAATAATATGTAAATAAATATTTTTTGGTTCCATATCGAGAATGGATTAATTTTCGCTTTTGTCTCTCTTTTTATTAATTTAGTTTTTATTATTTTATTAGAAGGGTTTTTTGCAATGTGCAGATAAAATAATATTTAATACATGGAGCATCTGATTATTCTTTTATATTAGATATCCTCTCAAATTTTTATGTGCAAAATATATAATTTAAATTTGAACTCAGCTCTTGAAAAATGTGTAAAATTTATAAATTACACGAAGTCTTGTCTTTCGAATGATGGACTCTTTACTGAGTCTTCCAATATGTTTGGTCAGTGTAAGAGAAATATTTGTACAGGTTTCACTGGCACTCACGGCGCCATATCTGTACGGGAGATTTCCATTCTGTTATAAAGAACGAAGTTCTTTATAACAGAATAACGGTACAATATTTATAAGGTAGAGTTCAGACGGTATCGTATATCTGTACAAATGAATTCAGTTCTGTATCCTATGCTGTAAGTTAAGAGAGTTCAGGTGGAGTAGGAATCGCCGGTGAAGACATTCTAAGAAGCAGAATGTCACTGTATTGAAAGTCGATGATTCTGTAGTACCACGAAAATGTCCGTCTGTCAACCCTGGAAAGCTGTTATCATGTACAGTTGGTATGATGAAGTAATCAGTACGCTTGGGAGACAGCGATCAGGAAACACCACTGCCGGATTTTAGATGAAGCTGCTGCAGATGAATTAATACTAATGCGTTGAGTACCGCAAAAACTGGTTACTACGCTACCAGCATTCAACGGGCTGAACTAAAATTGAAACCATTATAACTTCCAGTCGACACTATATTTTAAGTAAAAAAAGTTTTATTTTGAGCTTATTTCTTCGAAGAAATTTTAGATTAACAAAACACTAACATCGTACATGATGAAGATCTCCTCAAAACTGCATACAGTAAGGACCATAGGATCGTTATCTTGATAAAAAAACAAAGTTATTTCCAATACCCAAATTTTGAGCTGATAATTTTAAATTGTCTCTTAAAATATTTATATAAACAGTATTATTCATTATGCCATCAATAAATGCCAAATTACCTAGTCCTGATGCTGACATGCACCCCCACACAAGGACACCTCCACCGCCATGCTTAATTGTTCCTACTAAGTTCTTGGGATTAAGTTCCTCAGTCTTTCTTCTCCATACATCAGAACAAAAAATGTTAAACTTGCTTTCATCGGCAAATAAGACATTATTTCAATACGTTTGGGGCTTATTTATCATTGATAATGCGAAGGAAAGCCTAAGCTTTCTGTTTTTCTCATTCACAAAAAATATTTCTACGGGCAGAACGCCCATGTAATCCAGCTGCTCTGAGAACTCGTCGAACAGTTTCAGGTAAAATTGAAGTACAAAATGTTTCATTAATTTCTGCAGAAACTTTTACAGCACTGAAACGTGGATTTTATACAAATTTTCTAATTATACATCTCTGATCACGTTTTGTTAATTTTGCCGGACGACCTTTTCTTACCTTGTTTTCGATTCGATTTTCTTCTTTAAACCGTTTTATCACATACTGCACAGTAGAATGGGATAAATTAAGTAATTTAGCAATATTATGAACTGATTTGCCACTACTATGATGAAAAATAATCAAATTTCGAATGCTGTATGTTGTTTCTTTACGACTACGAGACATATTATATATATATATATATATACACTCATGGACAAAAAAAAATGCGCACCAAGAAATAATTACGGGATCGTAACGAAACTTGCAATGAAGGTACTTGTCGGGGAGATATGCAAATGATTAGAAATGCAGCGTGATTGCGCATTACGTATAGCCGGTAGAGGGTGTTGTACTCTGTGGAGTATAAAACAGGTAACCAAAGCTTGTTTGAGTGTGCTGAATCATTTACAAAGGAAGAGCTGAGATAGACATGCCATTACGCCGTGTTCGAAGACAATATAAGCAGTTGTCGCAGTTTGAGAGGGGGAGAATCTTCGGGATGATGGAAGCTGGGTGATCAGCTAGGCTAGCAGCTCGTCAATTAGGCCGCTCTGATTGTGTTGTGAGGAGGTGTTGGGACCAGTGGACCCGAGAGATGTCATGTACACGAAGACCAGGCTCAGGACGCCGTCGACAGACCAGTCGTCGAGAAGACCGCTACATCGTAAGAAATGCATGCGTACAGCCAACTGCTTCATCGGCCGCCATCCAGGCACAGGTAGCACCTTAACTAGGGGCCCTTGTGTCTTCTCGAACCATACGAAGGCGCCTGGCTGAAGGACAGTTGGTATCGCGGTGCCCATTACGTGTGTTACCCTTGACGCCCACCCATCGACGCCCCCGTTTGGAGTTTTGCCGCGCACGAGGAAACTGGACTGCAGCGGAATGGAATCAGGTCGTCTTTAGCGACGAATCCAGATTCAATCTCGGCAGTGATGACAATCGTGTTCGTGTATGGAGAGCCTGTGGTGAACGCTTCGATCCTACCTTTGCTGTACAGCGACACATCGCTCCCACAGCTGGTGTGATGGTATGGGTGTATATATATATGTCCATGAGTGTATATATATATATATATATATACATATATATATATATATATATATATATATATATATATATATATATACATACATATATATATAGATACATATATATATATATACATATATATACATATATATATATATATATATATATATATATATATATATATATATATATATATATATATATATATATATATATATATATATATATATATATATATATATATATATATATATATATATATGTTACAGTGAAAACCCGAAATCAGTGAAAACCCGAATTAACTAGGGAAAACGCGTTCTAACTGGGAGCGCTAGGGAAAACCCGAATTAACTAGGGAAAACGCGTTCTAACTGAGAGCGCTAGGGAAAACCCGTTTTATTCGGGTTTTGACTGATTTGTTAGACAATATTATTTGTATCTATCAACAATTATGTTATTATTTCAACAATATATTATATAAAATGTTCTAATTTAAATCAAACAATACTTAGTAAAACAGTGTTTTAGGAAAAAACCTATCATTGAAGAAAAAAGTCTTTATTTGGATATTGTTTAACACAGTACCGTTATTATGAATTACTTATTTCGACAAGGCAAACTACTGTGACACTTAGAATTGCAAAGAGAACCATTTTTCATACAGAAACATCTCTTTGAAGAACAATATTTTTTACAAGAACAGCGGACGAACCCTTGTCCAGTTTCTACAGCTCCTTTTCTTGCTGCTGTTCTCAGCGAAATTTCCTGATCCGGTTCTCGATCTTGAGTCAAGAAAATTTGTGGCGATACATCTAATTCAGGTCTTAAAATCAGTGAATATGATAAACTTTTGTATTAAACTTGTACAAAAATTACACATTTTCAATCTTGGTTTGAAGTCAACTCTTTAATTTATGAACATAAGAAAATTAATGTAATACTTAAATTTAATGCTTATTTATAACACATACACCTAATAGTTACTACATATAATATTTAATGAAATACTGCTAAATTTCTGTCAACAGTTAGCTGCAGGGGGGGGGGGGCTGTTGGGGCGACCCCCTCCCCCCTTCAGCTAGTGAGCTAGAGGTATTATGCCAAAATACTATTTATTCTATTATAATTTGAGAAAATCAGTTTTTCAAACTCATTCAACCTTTTTTTTTTGCTCTCCCACCCCCCTGCCTAAAAAATAAATTCCCCGGCTACGACCTTGTCCCCCACCCCCCTAACGACTTGTTAGGATCCGTTCCTGATTAGCTGTAGTCTACTGTATAACTACGTATAGAATTTAAAGTTTATATAAATAATAACCATATATTTATTAAATAAATACTGAACTAATTAAGTTTAAATATCATTTCTTGTCTCGAATATAGTTTGTTCACAACCCATCTTTCGTACCAATTTTGTACAGGCCATCTTTATTTTTTTCAAGCACTACAACGATGAGATTTCGTAAGTCCGCTTTTGCTCTATCAACATTTGAAATGGGAAAAACAACGTTACCTCCAATATCAACCTCAGGATGTGTTGAATCGTTTCATCCGTTTTAGATCTTTTTTCATTCGTTTGACTCGTTTTATGAAATTTTCTTTGGCTTTCTTTTTAATTAGAAAAAAGGTTGGTCGATTTAATAGCAAGCATATACTCCCCTGATTGTGCTTCTTCAGTTTCTTGCTCTTCTGCATTCATATCCTCGAAAATTTTTTCGGAAAGGTTTAGAAACCAAATCATTCCTTTTTTTATTTTTTTCTGTTGTCATGTTTCACACATCGATAAAAAAAATGTGTATCATCTCAGTAGTTATGTTAGCATATTTTCTCGAAGTTGCAATTTTGAGTCTGTCTCTACCACCTTGTCCTAAGGCCACATGCGCACTTTCGATAACATCAAAAATTTCTTCAACTGGTAAATAATATTTTATGGGCTCAATTGAAGACACCAACTTTTTTTACTCCACTGATTTCAAGAATGTCAAACCTTTTTAATATGTGGTATTAAGCAGAAGTCTTGCTAACGACAGATTTGGCTTCTTCAACCTCTGATAAAAGAGTGTTGTATTCATCACTTGTTATAACATTAAAGTTATTTTGTTTTCTATTTAATAACTGTAATTGTTCAAGAAATCTATTTTTCCAATTTTTAGCGCAAAAGCATTAACATTTTCTTTACTCATCGTAAATAAATCAAACAGCACAAGCACGTTCCTGCAAGAATAAAACTAAACGACTGCACTTGCTTTGAAAATTTCACAAGCAACAAATCCATATTCAAGCGGTTCTAACTGAACAAAACCGGCATTAACTAGGGAAAACGGGTTTTCCCTAGCGCTCTCAGTTAGAACGCGTTTTACCTAGTTAATTCGGGTTTTCCCTAGCGCTCCCAGTTAGAACGCGTTGTCCCTAGTTAATTCGGGTTTTCACTGATTTCGGGTTATATATATATATATATATATATATATATATATATATATACTAGCTTTATATACCCGGCGTTGCACGGGCGGACCCTTCATAAGACTTGCTTGTATATTATGTAAACTTGTAATTTTATACCAATCGATACCCCTCCCCACTCCTTAGCAACCCATCACCATATTATAATCAACCCCCCCCCCCCCATGCTGATGTCAGCATTAAAATGTTTCTTTCAATTTTGATATCCATCTGGATTCCGGTCCTCGGTGGAGTTTCAGGTCTTCCCCGTAAACTCCTGAAAAAATCGCCGGTTTCATAAACAAAGAATTTCCTGGCTTTGCCAAGGTTCATAAAATTGAATGGCGTTAACCCGAGGTCCAGATGCATATGTACAAACAACCGAAATATCTACGTACAATCCACACACACACCCCTTTCCACGCTTCATTTAATAAAAGTTGATCTCTCTCCTTTCACCTAGTATCAATTTTGTGTTAAAAAAATGTATAAAAAATACAAATTATTGGATTGTTTCTAGCAATTTTTACAAAATCTAAGTGAATGTCGAAAAATCGTGGCATTGATCGTGTTTGTTACAATTAATCCTGTTTGTTACATTTTAAATCAAGAAACTTATGGATATGAGTTTCCTACTTTGAGATATGAAGGTATATGTGAAAAACGCGTTTAGCACCCTCTCCCCCCCCCCTTGGGACCGAATTTTGAAAAATCCTGAAATCGATTTTAGATAATCAAGTTCCTTACATTTTAAAGCAAGAATCTTATGGATATACGTTTCCTCCTTTGAGATATGAAGGTATATGTGAAAAACGCGTTTAGCACCCTCTCCCCCCCCCCCTTGGGACCGAATTTTGAAAAATCCTGAAATCGATTTTAGATAATCAAGTTCCTTACATTTTAAAGCAAGAATCTTATGGATATACGTTTCCTCCTTTGAGATATGAAGGTATATGTGAAAAACGCGTTTAGCACCCTCTCCCCCCCCCCCTTGGGACCGAATTTTGAAAAATCCTGAAATCGATTTTAGATAATCAAGTTCCTTACATTTTAAAGCAAGAATCTTATGGATATACGTTTCCTCCTTTGAGATATGAAGGTATATGTGAAAAACGCGTTTAGCACCCTCTCCCCCCCCCCTTGGGACCGAATTTTGAAAAATCCTGAAATCGATTTTAGATAATCAAGTTCCTTACATTTTAAAGCAAGAATCTTATGGATATACGTTTCCTCCTTTGAGATATGAAGGTATATGTGAAAAACGCGTTTAGCACCCTCTCCCCCCCCCCTTGGGACCGAATTTTGAAAAATCCTGAAATCGATTTTAGATAATCAAGTTCCTTACATTTTAAAGCAAGAATCTTATGGATATACGTTTCCTCCTTTGAGATATGAAGGTATATGTGAAAAACGCGTTTAGCACCCTCTCCCCCCCCCCTTGGGACCGAATTTTGAAAAATCCTGAAATCGATTTTAGATAATCAAGTTCCTTACATTTTAAAGCAAGAATCTTATGGATATACGTTTCCTCCTTTGAGATATGAAGGTATATGTGAAAAACGCGTTTAGCACCCTCTCCCCCCCCCCCTTGGGACCGAATTTTGAAAAATCCTGAAATCGATTTTAGATAATCAAGTTCCTTACATTTTAAAGCAAGAATCTTATGGATATACGTTTCCTCCTTTGAGATATGAAGGTATATGTGAAAAACGCGTTTAGCACCCTCTCCCCCCCCCCTTGGGACCGAATTTTGAAAAATCCTGAAATCGATTTTAGATAATCAAGTTCCTTACATTTTAAAGCAAGAATCTTATGGATATACGTTTCCTCCTTTGAGATATGAAGGTATATGTGAAAAACGCGTTTAGCACCCTCTCCCCCCCCCCTTGGGACCGAATTTTGAAAAAATCCTGAAATCGATTTTAGATAATCAAGTTCCTTACATTTTAAAGCAAGAATCTTATGGATATACGTTTCCTCCTTTGAGATATGAAGGTATATGTGAAAAACGCGTTTAGCACCCTCTCCCCCCCCTCCCTTGGGACCGAATTTTGAAAAATCCTGAAATCGATTTAGATAATCAAGTTCCTTACATTTTAAAGCAAGAATCTTATGGATATACGTTTCCTCCTTTGAGATATGAAGGTATATGTGAAAAACGCGTTTAGCACCCTCTCCCCCCCCCCTTGGGACCGAATTTTGAAAAATCCTGAAATCGATTTTAGATAATCAAGTTCCTTACATTTTAAAGCAAGAATCTTATGGATATACGTTTCCTCCTTTGAGATATGAAGGTATATGTGAAAAACACGTTTAGCACCCTCTCCCCCCCCCCTTGGGACCGAATTTTGAAAAATCCTGAAATCGATTTTAGATAATCAAGTTCCTTACATTTTAAAGCAAGAATCTTATGGATATACGTTTCCTCCTTTGAGATATGAAGGTATATGTGAAAAACGCGTTTAGCACCCTCTCCCCCCCCCCTTGGGACCGAATTTTGAAAAATCCTGAAATCGATTTTAGATAATCAAGTTCCTTACATTTTAAAGCAAGAATCTTATGGATATACGTTTCCTCCTTTGAGATATGAAGGTATATGTGAAAAACGCGTTTAGCACCCTCTCCCCCCCCCCCTTGGGACCGAATTTTGAAAAATCCTGAAATCGATTTTAGATAATCAAGTTCCTTACATTTTAAAGCAAGAATCTTATGGATATACGTTTCCTCCTTTGAGATATGAAGGTATATGTGAAAAACGCGTTTAGCACCCTCTCCCCCCCCCCTTGGGACCGAATTTTGAAAAATCCTGAAATCGATTTTAGATAATCAAGTTCCTTACATTTTAAAGCAAGAATCTTATGGATATACGTTTCCTCCTTTGAGATATGAAGGTATATGTGAAAAACGCGTTTAGCACCCTCTCCCCCCCCCCCTTGGGACCGAATTTTGAAAAATCCTGAAATCGATTTTAGATAATCAAGTTCCTTACATTTTAAAGCAAGAATCTTATGGATATACGTTTCCTCCTTTGAGATATGAAGGTATATGTGAAAAACGCGTTTAGCACCCTCTCCCCCCCCCCTTGGGACCGAATTTTGAAAAATCCTGAAATCGATTTTAGATAATCAAGTTCCTTACATTTTAAAGCAAGAATCTTATGGATATACGTTTCCTCCTTTGAGATATGAAGGTATATGTGAAAAACACGTTTAGCACCCTCCCCCCCCCCCCTTGGGACCGAATTTTGAAAAATCCTGAAATCGATTTTAGATAATCAAGTTCCTTACATTTTAAAGCAAGAATCTTATGGATATACGTTTCCTCCTTTGAGATATGAAGGTATATGTGAAAAACGCGTTTAGCACCCTCTCCCCCCCCCTTGGGACCGAATTTTGAAAAATCCTGAAATCGATTTTAGATAATCAAGTTCCTTACATTTTAAAGCAAGAATCTTATGGATATACGTTTCCTCCTTTGAGATATGAAGGTATATGTGAAAAACGCGTTTAGCACCCTCTCCCCCCCCCCTTGGGACCGAATTTTGAAAAATCCTGAAATCGATTTTAGATAATCAAGTTCCTTACATTTTAAAGCAAGAATCTTATGGATATACGTTTCCTCCTTTGAGATATGAAGGTATATGTGAAAAACGCGTTTAGCACCCTCTCCCCCCCCCCTTGGGACCGAATTTTGAAAAATCCTGAAATCGATTTTAGATAATCAAGTTCCTTACATTTTAAAGCAAGAATCTTATGGATATACGTTTCCTCCTTTGAGATATGAAGGTATATGTGAAAAACGCGTTTAGCACCCTCTCCCCCCCCCCTTGGGACCGAATTTTGAAAAATCCTGAAATCGATTTTAGATAATCAAGTTCCTTACATTTTAAAGCAAGAATCTTATGGATATACGTTTCCTCCTTTGAGATATGAAGGTATATGTGAAAAACGCGTTTAGCACCCTCTCCCCCCCCCCCTTGGGACCGAATTTTGAAAAATCCTGAAATCGATTTTAGATAATCAAGTTCCTTACATTTTAAAGCAAGAATCTTATGGATATACGTTTCCTCCTTTGAGATATGAAGGTATATGTGAAAAACGCGTTTAGCACCCTCTCCCCCCCCCTTGGGACCGAATTTTGAAAAATCCTGAAATCGATTTTAGATAATCAAGTTCCTTACATTTTAAAGCAAGAATCTTATGGATATACGTTTCCTCCTTTGAGATATGAAGGTATATGTGAAAAACACGTTTAGCACCCTCCCCCCCCCCTTGGGACCGAATTTTGAAAAATCCTGAAATCGATTTTAGATAATCAAGTTCCTTACATTTTAAAGCAAGAATCTTATGGATATACGTTTCCTCCTTTGAGATATGAAGGTATATGTGAAAAAACGCGTTTAGCACCCTCTCCCCCCCCCCTTGGGACCGAATTTTGAAAAATCCTGAAATCGATTTTAGATAATCAAGTTCCTTACATTTTAAAGCAAGAATCTTATGGATATACGTTTCCTCCTTTGAGATATGAAGGTATATGTGAAAAACGCGTTTAGCACCCTCCCCCCCCCCCCTTGGGACCGAATTTTGAAAAATCCTGAAATCGATTTTAGATAATCAAGTTCCTTACATTTTAAAGCAAGAATCTTATGGATATACGTTTCCTCCTTTGAGATATGAAGGTATATGTGAAAAACGCGTTTAGCACCCTCTCCCCCCCCTTGGGACCGAATTTTGAAAAATCCTGAAATCGATTTTAGATAATCAAGTTCCTTACATTTTAAAGCAAGAATCTTATGGATATACGTTTCCTCCTTTGAGATATGAAGGTATATGTGAAAAACGCGTTTAGCACCCTCTCCCCCCCCCCTTGGGACCGAATTTTGAAAAATCCTGAAATCGATTTTAGATAATCAAGTTCCTTACATTTTAAAGCAAGAATCTTATGGATATACGTTTCCTCCTTTGAGATATGAAGGTATATGTGAAAAACGCGTTTAGCACCCTCTCCCCCCCCCCTTGGGACCGAATTTTGAAAAATCCTGAAATCGATTTTAGATAATCAAGTTCCTTACATTTTAAAGCAAGAATCTTATGGATATACGTTTCCTCCTTTGAGATATGAAGGTATATGTGAAAAACGCGTTTAGCACCCTCTCCCCCCCCCCTTGGGACCGAATTTTGAAAAATCCTGAAATCGATTTTAGATAATCAAGTTCCTTACATTTTAAAGCAAGAATCTTATGGATATACGTTTCCTCCTTTGAGATATGAAGGTATATGTGAAAAACGCGTTTAGCACCCTCTCCCCCCCCCCCTTGGGACCGAATTTGAAAAATCCTGAAATCGATTTTAGATAATCAAGTTCCTTACATTTTAAAGCAAGAATCTTATGGATATACGTTTCCTCCTTTGAGATATGAAGGTATATGTGAAAAACGCGTTTAGCACCCTCTCCCCCCCCCCTTGGGACCGAATTTTGAAAAATCCTGAAATCGATTTTAGATAATCAAGTTCCTTACATTTTAAAGCAAGAATCTTATGGATATACGTTTCCTCCTTTGAGATATGAAGGTATATGTGAAAAACGCGTTTAGCACCCTCTCCCCCCCCCCTTGGGACCGAATTTTGAAAAATCCTGAAATCGATTTTAGATAATCAAGTTCCTTACATTTTAAACCAAGAATCTTATGGATATACGTTTCCTCCTTTGAGATATGAAGGTATATGTGAAAAACGCGTTTAGCACCCTCTCCCCCCCCCCTTGGGACCGAATTTGAAAAATCCTGAAATCGATTTTAGATAATCAAGTTCCTTACATTTTAAAGCAAGAATCTTATGGATATACGTTTCCTCCTTTGAGATATGAAGGTATATGTGAAAAACGCGTTTAGCACCCTCTCCCCCCCCCCTTGGGACCGAATTTTGAAAAATCCTGAAATCGATTTTAGATAATCAAGTTCCTTACATTTTAAAGCAAGAATCTTATGGATATACGTTTCCTCCTTTGAGATATGAAGGTATATGTGAAAAACGCGTTTAGCACCCTCTCCCCCCCCCCCTTGGGACCGAATTTTGAAAAATCCTGAAATCGATTTTAGATAATCAAGTTCCTTACATTTTAAAGCAAGAATCTTATGGATATACGTTTCCTCCTTTGAGATATGAAGGTATATGTGAAAAACGCGTTTAGCACCCTCTCCCCCCCCCCCTTGGGACCGAATTTTGAAAAATCCTGAAATCGATTTTAGATAATCAAGTTCCTTACATTTTAAAGCAAGAATCTTATGGATATACGTTTCCTCCTTTGAGATATGAAGGTATATGTGAAAAACGCGTTTAGCACCCTCTCCCCCCCCCCTTGGGACCGAATTTTCAAACATCCCTAAATCGATTTTAGATAATAAAGTTCCTTACATTTAAACCAAGAATCTTATGGATATACGTTTCCTCCTTTGAGATATGAAGGTATATGTGAAAAACGCGTTTAGCACCCTCCCCCCCCCCTTGGGACCGAATTTTGAAAAATCCTGAAATCGATTTTAGATAATCAAGTTCCTTACATTTTAAAGCAAGAATCTTATGGATATACGTTTCCTCCTTTGAGATATGAAGGTATATGTGAAAAACGCGTTTAGCACCCTCTCCCCCCCCCCCTTGGGACCGAATTTTGAAAAATCCTGAAATCGATTTTAGATAATCAAGTTCCTTACATTTTAAAGCAAGAATCTTATGGATATACGTTTCCTCCTTTGAGATATGAAGGTATATGTGAAAAACGCGTTTAGCACCCTCTCCCCCCCCCCTTGGGACCGAATTTTGAAAAATCCTGAAATCGATTTTAGATAATCAAGTTCCTTACATTTTAAAGCAAGAATCTTATGGATATACGTTTCCTCCTTTGAGATATGAAGGTATATGTGAAAAACGCGTTTAGCACCCTCTCCCCCCCCCCTTGGGACCGAATTTTGAAAAATCCTGAAATCGATTTTAGATAATCAAGTTCCTTACATTTTAAAGCAAGAATCTTATGGATATACGTTTCCTCCTTTGAGATATGAAGGTATATGTGAAAAACGCGTTTAGCACCCTCTCCCCCCCCCCCTTGGGACCGAATTTTGAAAAATCCTGAAATCGATTTTAGATAATCAAGTTCCTTACATTTTAAAGCAAGAATCTTATGGATATACGTTTCCTCCTTTGAGATATGAAGGTATATGTGAAAAACGCGTTTAGCACCCTCTCCCCCCCCCCTTGGGACCGAATTTTGAAAAATCCTGAAATCGATTTTAGATAATCAAGTTCCTTACATTTTAAAGCAAGAATCTTATGGATATACGTTTCCTCCTTTGAGATATGAAGGTATATGTGAAAAACGCGTTTAGCACCCTCTCCCCCCCCCTTGGGACCGAATTTTCAAACATCCCTAAATCGATTTTAGATAATAAAGTTCCTTACATTTAAACCAAGAATCTTATGGATATACGTTTCCTCCTTTGAGATATGAAGGTATATGTGAAAAACGCGTTTAGCACCCTCTCCCCCCCCCTTGGGACCGAATTTTGAAAAATCCTGAAATCGATTTTAGATAATCAAGTTCCTTACATTTTAAAGCAAGAATCTTATGGATATACGTTTCCTCCTTTGAGATATGAAGGTATATGTGAAAAACACGTTTAGCACCCTCTCCCCCCCCCCTTGGGACCGAATTTTGAAAAATCCTGAAATCGATTTTAGATAATCAAGTTCCTTACATTTTAAAGCAAGAATCTTATGGATATACGTTTCCTCCTTTGAGATATGAAGGTATATGTGAAAAACGCGTTTAGCACCCTCTCCCCCCCCCTTGGGACCGAATTTTGAAAAATCCTGAAATCGATTTTAGATAATCAAGTTCCTTACATTTTAAAGCAAGAATCTTATGGATATACGTTTCCTCCTTTGAGATATGAAGGTATATGTGAAAAACGCGTTTAGCACCCTCTCCCCCCCCCCCCTTGGGACCGAATTTTGAAAAATCCTGAAATCGATTTTAGATAATCAAGTTCCTTACATTTTAAAGCAAGAATCTTATGGATATACGTTTCCTCCTTTGAGATATGAAGGTATATGTGAAAAACGCGTTTAGCACCCTCTCCCCCCCCCCCTTGGGACCGAATTTTGAAAAATCCTGAAATCGATTTTAGATAATCAAGTTCCTTACATTTTAAAGCAAGAATCTTATGGATATACGTTTCCTCCTTTGAGATATGAAGGTATATGTGAAAAACGCGTTTAGCACCCTCTCCCCCCCCCCCTTGGGACCGAATTTTGAAAAATCCTGAAATCGATTTTAGATAATCAAGTTCCTTACATTTTAAAGCAAGAATCTTATGGATATACGTTTCCTCCTTTGAGATATGAAGGTATATGTGAAAAACGCGTTTAGCACCCTCTCCCCCCCCCCTTGGGACCGAATTTTGAAAAATCCTGAAATCGATTTTAGATAATCAAGTTCCTTACATTTTAAAGCAAGAATCTTATGGATATACGTTTCCTCCTTTGAGATATGAAGGTATAT
>OU015499.1:141166034-141219409 GCA_907164885.2 Dolomedes plantarius | reverse complement strand
TTTAAAATGTAAGGAACTTGATTATCTAAAATCGATTTCAGGATTTTTCAAAATTCGGTCCAAGGGGGGGGGGAGAGGGTGCTAAACGCGTTTTTCACATATACCTTCATATCTCAAAGGAGGAAACGTATATCCATAAGATTCTTGCTTTAAATGTAAGGAACTTGATTATCTAAAATCGATTTCAGGATTTTTCAAATTCGGTCCCAAGGGGGGGGGGAGAGGGTGCTAAACGCTGTTTTTCACATATACCTTCATATCTCAAAGGAGGAAAGTATATCCATAAGATTCTTGCTTTAAAATGTAAGGAACTTGATTATCTAAAATCGATTTCAGGATTTTTTCAAAATTCGGTCCCAAGGGGGGGGGGGGAGAGGGTGCTAAACGCGTTTTCACATATACCTTCATATCTCAAAGGAGGAAACGTATATCCATAAGATTCTTGCTTTAAAATGTAAGGAACTTGATTATCTAAATCGATTTCAGGATTTTTCAAAATTAAGTCCCAAGGGGGGGGGGGGAGGGTGCTAAACGCGTTTTTCACATATACCTTCATATCTCAAAGGAGGAAACGTATATCCATAAGATTCTTGCTTTAAAATGTAAGGAACTTGATTATCTAAATCGATTTCAGGATTTTTCAAAATTCGGTCCCAAGGGGGGGGGGGAGAGAAAGTGCTAAACGCGTTTTTCACATATACCTTCATATCTCAAAGGAGGAAACGTATATCCATAAGATTCTTGCTTTAAAATGTAAGGAACTTGATTATCTAAAATCGATTTCAGGATTTTTCAAAATTCGGTCCCAAGGGGGGGGGGGGAGAGGGTGCTAAACGCGTTTTTCACATATACCTTCATATCTCAAAGGAGGAAACGTATATCCATAAGATTCTTGCTTTAAAATGTAAGGAACTTGATTATCTAAAATCGATTTCAGGATTTTTCAAAATTCGGTCCCAAGGGGGGGGGGAGAGGGTGCTAAACGCGTTTTTCACATATACCTTCATATCTCAAAGGAGGAAACGTATATCCATAAGATTCTTGCTTTAAAATGTAAGGAACTTGATTATCTAAAATCGATTTCAGGATTTTTCAAAATTCGGTCCCAAGGGGGGGGGGAGAGGGTGCTAAACGCGTTTTTCACATATACCTTCATATCTCAAAGGAGGAAACGTATATCCATAAGATTCTTGCTTTAAAATGTAAGGAACTTGATTATCTAAAATCGATTTCAGGATTTTTCAAAATTCGGTCCCAAGGGGGGGGGGGAGAGGGTGCTAAACGCGTTTTTCACATATACCTTCATATCTCAAAGGAGGAAACGTATATCCATAAGATTCTTGCTTTAAAATGTAAGGAACTTGATTATCTAAAATCGATTTCAGGATTTTTCAAAATTCGGTCCCAAGGGGGGGGGGGAGAGGGTGCTAAACGCGTTTTTCACATATACCTTCATATCTCAAAGGAGGAAACGTATATCCATAAGATTCTTGCTTTAAAATGTAAGGAACTTGATTATCTAAAATCGATTTCAGGATTTTTCAAATTCGGTCCCAAGGGGGGGGGGAGAGGGTGCTAAACGTGTTTTTCACATATACCTTCATATCTCAAAGGAGGAAACGTATATCCATAAGATTCTTGCTTTAAAATGTAAGGAACTTGATTATCTAAAATCGATTTCAGGATTTTTCAAAATTCGGTCCCAAGGGGGGGGGGGGAGAGGGTGCTAAACGTGTTTTTCACATATACCTTCATATCTCAAAGGAGGAAACGTATATCCATAAGATTCTTGCTTTAAAATGTAAGGAACTTGATTATCTAAAATCGATTTCAGGATTTTTCAAAATTCGGTCCCAAGGGGGGGGGGGGAGGGTGCTAAACGCTGTTTTTCACATATACCTTCATATCTCAAAGGAGGAAACGTATATCCATAAGATTCTTGCTTTAAAATGTAAGGAACTTGATTATCTAAAATCGATTTCAGGATTTTTCAAAATTCGGTCCCAAGGGGGGGGGGGAGAGGGTGCTAAACGCGTTTTTCACATATACCTTCATATCTCAAAGGAGGAAACGTATATCCATAAGATTCTTGGTTTAAATGTAAGGAACTTGATTATCTAAAATCGATTTCAGGATTTTTCAAAATTCGGTCCCAAGGGGGGGGGGAGGGGTGCTAAACGCGTTTTTCACATATACCTTCATATCTCAAAGGAGGAAACGTATATCCATAAGATTCTTGCTTTAAAATGTAAGGAACTTGATTATCTAAAATCGATTTCAGGATTTTTCAAAATTCGGTCCCAAGGGGGGGGGGGGAGGGTGCTAAACGCGTTTTTCACATATACCTTCATATCTCAAAGGAGGAAACGTATATCCATAAGATTCTTGCTTTAAAATGTAAGGAACTTGATTATCTAAAATCGATTTCAGGATTTTTCGAAATTCGGTCCCAAGGGGGGGGGGGAGAGGGTGCTAAACGCGTTTTTCACATATACCTTCATATCTCAAAGGAGGAAACGTATATCCATAAGATTCTTGCTTTAAAATGTAAGGAACTTGATTATCTAAAATCGATTTCAGGATTTTTCAAAATTCGGTCCCAAGGGGGGGGGGAGGGTGCTAAACGGTTTTTTCCAAAATACCTTCATATCTCAAAGGAGGAAACGTATATCCATAAGATTCTTCCTTTAAAATGTAAGGAACTTGATTATCTAAAATCGATTTCAGGATTTTTCAAAATTCGGTCCCAAGGGGGGGGGAGGGTGCTAAACGTGTTTTTCACATATACTTTCATATATCAAAGGAGGAAACGTATATCCACAAGATTCTTGCTTTAAAATGTAAGGAACTTGATTATCTAAAATCGATTTCAGGATTTTTCAAAATTCGGTCCCAAGGGGGGGGGAGGGTGCTAAAAGTGTTTTTCACATATACCTTCATATCTCAAAGGAGGAAACGGATATCCATAAGATTCTTGTATAAAATGTAAGGAACTTGATTATCTAAAATCGATTTCCAGGATTTTTCAAATTCGGTCCAAGGGGGGGGTGCTTACACGTTTTTCAATATACCTTCATATCTCAAGGAGAAAACGTATCTCCATAAGATTCTTGCTTTAAAATGTAAGGAACTTGATTATCTAAATCGATTTCAGGATTTTTTCAAATTCGGTCCCAAGGGGGGGGGGGAGAGGGTGCTAAACGCGTTTTTTCACATATACCTTCATATCTCAAAGGAGGAACGTATATCCATAAGATTCTTGCTTTAAAATGTAAGGAACTTGATTATCTAAAATCGATTTCAGGATTTTTTCAAAATTCGGTCCCAAGGGGGGGGGAGAGGGTGCTAAACGCGTTTTTCACATATACCTTCATATCTCAAAGGAGGAAACGTATATCCATAAGATTCTTGCTTTAAAATGTAAGGAACTTGATTATCTAAAATCGATTTCAGGATTTTTCAAAATTCGGTCCCAAGGGGGGGGGGAGGGTGCTAAACGCGTTTTTCACATATACCTTCATATCTCAAAGGAGGAAACGTATATCCATAAGATTCTTGCTTTAAAATGTAAGGAACTTGATTATCTAAAATCGATTTCAGGATTTTTCAAAATCCGGTCCCAAGGGGGGGGGAGGGTGCTAAACGCTGTTTTTTCACATATAACCTGTCATATCTCAAGGAGGAAACGCATAATCCCTAAGATTCTTCGTTTTAAAATGTAACGAACCTGATTATCTAAACATCGATTTCAAGATTTTTCAAAATTCGGTTCCCAAGGGGGGGGGAGAGACGGGCTGCTAAACGCCGTTTTTTCACATATACCTTCATCTCTCAAAGGAGGAACGGAAACGTAATATACATAAGATTCTTGCTTTAAAATGTAAGGAACTTGATTATCTAAAATCGATTTCAGGATTTTTTCAAATTCGGTCCCAAGGTGCGGGGGGAAGGAGGGTGCTAAACGCGTTTTTCACATATACCTTCATATCTCAAAGGAGGAAACGTATATCCATAAGATTCTTGGTTTAAAATGTAAGGAACTTGATTATCTAAAATCGATTTCAGGATTTTTCAAAATTCGGTCACAAGGGGGGAGGGGGGGGAGAGAGAAAGTGCTAAACGTGTTTTTCACATATACCTTCATATCTCAAGGAGGAAACGTATATCCATAAGATTCTTGCTTTAAAATGTAAGGAACTTGATTATCTAAAATCGATTTCAGGATTTTTCAAAATTCGGTCCCAAGGGGGGGGGAGAGGGTGCTAAACGTGTTTTTCACATATACCTTCATATCTCAAAGGAGGGAAACGTATATCCATAAGATTCTTGCTTTAAAATGTAAGGAACTTGATTATCTAAAATCGATTTCAGGATTTTTCAAAATTCGGTCCCAAGGGGGGGGGGGGAGAGGGTGCTAAACGCGTTTTTCACATATACCTTCATATCTCAAAGTAGGAAACGTATATCCATAAGATTCTTGGTTTAAAATGTAAGGAACTTGATTATCTAAAATCGATTTAGGGATTTTTCAAAATTCGGTCCAAGGGGGGGGGAGAGAGGGTGCTAACGCGTTTTTCACATATACCTTCATATCTCAAGGAGGAAACGTATATCCATAAGATTCTTGCTTTAAAATGTAAGGAACTGATTATCTAAAATCGATTTCAAGATTTTCGAAATTCGCCCCCCCCCCCAAGAAGGGGAGGGGGAGCAACACGTGTTTTTTACATATTCCTTCATATCTCAAAGTAGGAAATTCATATCCATAAGTTTCTTGATTTAAAATGCAACAAACAGGATTAATTGTAACAAACACGATCAATGCCACGATTTTTCGACATTCACTTAGATTTTGTAAAAATTGCTAGAAACAATCCAATAATTTGTATTTTTTATACATTTTTTTAACACAAAATTGATACTAGTTGAAAAGAGAGAGATCAACTTTATTAATGAAGCGTGGAAAGGGGTGTGTGTGTGGATTGTACGTAGATATTTCGGTTGTTTGTACATATGCATCTGGACCTCGGGTTAACGCCATTCAATTTTATGAACCTTGGCAAAGCCAGGAAATTCTTTGTTTATGAAACCGGCGATTTTTTCAGGAGTTTACGGGGAAGACCTGAAACTCCACCGAGGACCGGAATCCAGATGGATATCAAAATTGAAAGAAACATTTAAATGCTGACATCAGCATGGGGGGGGGGGGGGGTTGATTATAATATGGTGATGGGTTTGCTAAGGAGTGGGGAGGGTATCGATTGGTATAAATTACAGTTTACATAATATACAAGCAAGTCTTATGAGGGGTCCGCCCGTGCAACGCCGGGTATATAAAGCTAGTATATATATATATATATATATATATATATATATATATATATATATATATATGTTACAGTGAAAACCCGAATTAACTAGGGAAAACGCGTTCTAACTGGGAGCGCTAGGGAAAACCCGAATTAACTAGGTAAAACGCGTTCTAACTGAGAGCGCTAGGGAAAACCCGTTTTCCCTAGTTAATGCAGGTTTTGTTCAGTTAGAAACCGCTTGAATATGGATTTGTTGCTTTGTGAAATTTTCAAAGCAAGTGCAAGTCGTTTAGTTTTATTCTTGCAGGAACGGCCTTGTGCTGTTTGATTTATTATTTACGATGAGTAAAGAAAATGTTAATGCTTTTGCGCTAAAAATTGGAAAAATAGATTTCTTGAACAATTACAGTTATTAATAGAAAACAAAATAACTTTAATGTCTATACAAGTGATGAATACAACACTCTTTTATCAGAGGTTGAAGAAGCCAAATCTGTCGTTAGCAAGACTTCTGTTTAATACCACATATTAAAAAGGTTTGACATTCTTGAAATCAGTGGAGTAAAAAAAGTTGGTGTCTTCAATTGAGCCCATAAAATATTATTTACCAGTTGAAGAAATTTTTGATGTTATCGAAAGTGCGCATGTGGCCTTAGGACAAGGTGGTAGAGACAGACTCAAAATTGCAACTTCGAGAAAATATGCTAACATAACTACTGAGATGATACACATTTTTTTTATCGATGTGTGAAACATGACAACAGAAAAAAATAAAAAAAGGAATGATTTGGTTTCTAAAAAATTTTCGAGGATATGAATGCAGAAGAGCAAGAAACTGAACAAGCACAATCAGGGGAGTATATGCTTGCTATTAAATCGACCAACCTTTTTTCTAATTAAAAAGAAAGCCAAAGAAAATTTCATAAAACGAGTCAAACGAATGAAAAAGATCTAAAACGGATGAAACGATTCTACACATCCTGAGGTTGATATTGGAGGTAACGTTGTTGTTCCCATTTCAAATGTTGATAGAGCAAAAGCGGACTTACGAAATCTCTTCGTTGTAGTGCTTGAAAAAAATACAGATGGCCTGTACAAAATTGGTACGAAAGATGGGTTGTGAACAAACTATATTCGAGATAAGAAATGATATTTAAACTTAATTAGTTCAGTATTTATTTAATAAATATATGGTTATTATTTATATAAACTTTAAATTCTATACGTAGTTATACAGTAGACTACAGCTAATCAGGAACGGATCCTAACAAGTCGTTAGGGGGGTGGGGGACAAGGTCGTAGCCGGGGAATTTATTTTTTAGGCAGGGGGGGGGGGAGAGCAAAAAAAAAAAGGTTGAATGAGTTTGAAAAACTGATTTTCTCAAATTATAATAGAATAAATAGTATTTTGGCATAATACCTCTAGCTCACTAGCTGAAGAGGGGGGGTCGCCCCAACAACCCCCCCCCTTGCAGCTAACTGTTGACAGAAATTTAGCAGTATTTCATTAAATATTATATGTAGTAACTATTAGGTGTATGTGTTATAAATAAGCATTAAATTTAGGTATTACATTAATTTTCTTATGTTCATAAATTAAAGAGTTGACTTCAAACCAAGATTGAAAATGTGTAATTTTTGTACAAGTTTAATACAAAAGTTTATCATATTCACTGATTTTAAGACCTGAATTAGATGTATCGCCACAAATTTTCTTGACTCAAGATCGAGCACCGGATCAGGAAATTTCGCTGAGAACAGCAGCAAGAAAAGGAGCTGTAGAAACTGGACAAGGGTTCGTCCGCTGTTCTTGTAAAAAATATTGTTCTTCAAAGAGATGTTTCTGTATGAAAAATGGTTCTCTTTGCAATTCTAAGTGTCACAGTAGTTTGCCTTGTCGAATAAGTAATTCATAATAACGGTACTGTGTTAAACAATATCCAAATAAAGACTTTTTTCTTCAATGATAGGTTTTTTCCTCAAACACTGTTTTACTAAGTATTATTTGATTTAAATTAGAACATTTTATATAATATATTGTTGAAATAATAACATAATTGTTGATAGATACAAATAATATTGTCTAACAAATCAGTCAAAACCCGAATAAAACGGGTTTTCCCTAGCGCTGTTAGTTAGAACGCGTTTTTCCCAGTTAATTCGGGTTTTCCCTAGCGCTCCCAGTTAGAACGCGTTTTCCCTAGTTAATTCGGGTTTTCACTGATTTCGGGTTTTCACTGTAACATATATATATATATATATATATATATATATATATCTATATATATATATATATATATATATATATATATGTATATATATGTATATATATATATATATATATATATATGTATCTATATATATATGTATATGTATATATATATATATATATATATATATATATATATATATATGTGTGTATATATATATATATATATATATATATATATATATATGTATGTATGTATGTATATATATATATATATACACTCATGGACATATATATATACACCCATACCATCACACCAGCTGTGGGAGCGATGTGTCGCTGTACAGCAAAGGTAGGATTGAAGCGTTCACCACGGGCTCTCCACACACGAACACGATTGTCATCACTGCCGAGATTGAATCTGGATTCGTCGCTAAAGACGACCTGATTCCATTCCGCTGCAGTCCAGTTTCCTCGTGCGCGGCAAAACTCCAAACGGAGGCGTCGATGGGTGGGCGTCAAGGGTAGCACACGTAATGGGCGCCGCGATACCAACTCTCCTTCAGCCAGGCGCCTTCGTATGGTTCGAGAAGACACAAGGGCCCCTAGTTAAGGTGCTACCTGTGCCTGGATGGCGGCCGATGAAGCAGTTGGCTGTACGCATGCATTTCTTACGATGTAGCGGTCTTCTCGACGACTGGTCTGTCGACGGCGTCCTGAGCCTAGTCTTCGTGTACATGACATCTCTCGGGTCCACTGGTCCCAACACCTCCTCACAACACAATCAGAGCGGCCTAATTGACGAGCTGCTAGCCTAGCTGACCACCCAGCTTCCATCATCCCGAAGATTCTCCCCCTCTCAAACTGCGACAACTGCTTATATTGTCTTCGAACACGGCGTAATGGCATGTCTATCTCAGCTCTTCCTTTGTAAATGATTCAGCACACTCAAACAAGCTTTGGTTACCTGTTTTATACTCCACAGAGTACAACACCCTCTACCGGCTATACGTAATGCGCAATCAAGCTGCATTTCTAATCATTTGCATATCTCCCCGACAAGTACCTTCATTGCAAGTTTCGTTACGATCCCGTAATTATTTCTTGGTGCGCTAATTTTTTTGTCCATGAAAGTATATATATATATATATATATATATATATATATATATATAATATGTCTCGTAGTCGTAAAGAAACAACATACAGCATTCGAAATTTGATTATTTTTCATCATAGTAGTGGTAAATCAGTTCATAATATTGCTAAATTACTTAATTTATCCCATTCTACTGTGCAGTATGTGATAAAACGCTTTAAAGAAGAAAATAGAATCGAAAACAAGGTAAGAAAAGGTCGTCCGGCAAAATTAACAAAACGTGATCAGAGATGTATAATTAGAAAATTTGTATAAAATCCACGTTTCAGTGCTGTAAAAGTTTCTGCAGAAATTAATGAAACATTTTGTACTTCAATTTTACCTGAAACTGTTCGACGAGTTCTCAGAGCACCTGGATTACATGGGCGTTCTGCCCGTAGAAATATTTTTTGTGAATGAGAAAAACAGAAAGCTTAGGCTTTCCTTCGCATTATCAATGATAAATAAGCCCCAAACGTATTGAAATAATGTCTTATTTGCCGATGAAAGCAAGTTTAACATTTTTGGTTCTGATGTATGGAGAAGAAAGACTGAGGAACTTAATCCCAAGAACTTAGTAGTAACAATTAAGCATGGCGGTGGAGGTGTCCTTGTGTGGGGGTGCATGTCAGCATCAGGACTAGGTAATTTGGCATTTATTGATGGCATAATGAATCATACTGTTTATATAAATATTTTAAGAGACAATTTAAAATTATCAGCTCAAAATTTGGGTATTGGAAATAACTTTGTTTTTTTTATCAAGATAACGATCCTATGGTCCTTACTGTATGCAGTTTTGAGGAGATCTTCATCATGTACGATGTTAGTGTTTTGTTAATCTAGAATTTCTTCGAAGAAATAAGCTCAAAATAAAACTTTTTTTACTTAAAATATAGTATCGACTGGATGTTATAATGGTTTCAATTTTAGTTCAGCCCGTTGAATGCTGGTAGCGTAGTAACCAGTTTTTGCGGTACTCAACGCATTAGTATTAATTCATCTGCAGCAGCTTCATCTAAAATCCGGCCAGTGGTGTTTCCTGATCGCTGTCTCCCAAGCGTACTGATTACTTCATCATACCAACTGTACATGATAACAGCTTTCCAGGGTTGACAGACGGACATTTTCGTGGTACTACAGAATCATCGACTTTCAATACAGTGACATTCTGCTTCTTAGAATGTCTTCACCGGCGATTCCTACTCCACCTGAACTCTCTTAACTTACAGCATAGGATACAGAACTGAATTCATTTGTACAGATATACGATACCGTCTGAACTCTACCTTATAAATATTGTACCGTTCTTTATAACAGAATGGAAATCTCCCGTACAGATATGGCGCCGTGAGTGCCAGTGAAACCTGTACAAATATTTCTCTTACACTGACCAAACATATTGGAAGACTCAGTAAAGAGTCCATCATTCGAAAGACAAGACTTCGTGTAATTTATAAATTTTACACATTTTTGAAGAGCTGAGTTCAAATTTAAATTATATATTTTGCACATAAAAATTTGAGAGGATATCTAATATAAAAGAATAATCAGATGCTCCATGTATTAAATATTATTTTATCTGCACATTGCAAAAAAACCCTTCTAATAAAATAATAAAACTAAATCAATAAAAAGAGAGACAAAAGCGAAAATTAATCCATTCTCGATATGGAACCAAAAAATATTTATTTACATATTATTATTCATTTTTATTTTCTCATTTACAGAACACAACAGATGTAGAAAAAACAATTAAATCTTAAAAATTATAATTAAATATTGGTAAAAAAAGCAAAAACCAAAAGTAATGTATAAGTGACATTACACGACACCATTTCCAGCAGTATATAAACAGATATAACGACAGTTTTTTTTACTTCAATCACTTTGGTGGGTCAAGAATACCTCAGAGCTCGTAGGTGATGACCAATATAGCATTCTTATATATTTAAAGAATTTGATAATAAATTAAATTCCAAAACGTAATTATGTGCGATATCACCTCTAATAAAAGACCACCGAACCTGAGTTTGGAATACATTTTCACCACGGTGGATCAAAAATATTTCTTTGCGCCCAAAAATCTCGTTTCATACGATAGCGTTGGTTACATCCCTGAATGGGTAGGGAGATGCATTTTTCCTCTGCTCTCAAGTCTATCTCTTATACCCTGCGGATGAAAGGGTATTTCTTTTTAAAGGACCCTCTGCAGAAAACCTTTGCTCACATATACTGCAATCGAAAGGTTTCTCTGCTGTATGGGTACGGAGACGCGTATTTAAAGCACGCAGTAAGGAAAATTTTCGTCCAATAGAGGATAAAAGATTTCTCTTTTTTTCGCACGAAAATGTTTTTTTTAATGATCGAGTTCAAAAAAAACTTTTCTCGCAGATCGTGCGGACCAAAAGACTTTCCTCCATGGATAAATATATGCGTTTTCAAACTACCCTACAATGAAAATCTTTTCTGAAGTACATTGCATGCGAAAGGTTTCTCTCCTATGTGGGTGCTAAAATATGCTGTTAAATGACTCTGTTGAGAAAATCTTTTCTCACATACAGTGCAGGAGTAAGGCATCTCTCCCGTGTGGGTGTGGAGATGTTTTTAAATGACCCTCTCGAGAAAAAGATTTCCTTACACACAGTGCAAGCAAAATATTTCTCTCACGTGTGGGTGCGGATATGTCTAATTAAATGAACCTGCACAGAAAACCTTTTCTCACATATTGAACATGTGAAAGGTTTCTCTCCTGTGTGGACGCGGATATGTCTGTTTAAATGAACCTGTAGAGAAAATCTTTTCTCGCATACTGTACATGCGAAAGGTTTCTCTCCTGTGTGAACGCGGAGATGTACTTTTAAGTTATCCTGTCGAGAAAATTTTTTCTTACATACAGTGCATGCGAAAGGTTTCTCTCCTGTGTGGGCGCGGAGATGTAATTTTAAACTGCTCTGGTGAGAAAAATTTTTCTTACATACAGGGCATGCGAAAGGTTTCTCTCCTGTGTGGCAACGGAGATGTCTTTTTAAATTAGTCTGTAGAGAAAATGTTCTCCCACACTCAGTGCATACGAAAGGTTTCTCTCCGGTGTGGGTGCTGAGATGTTTTTTTAAATCCTCCTGTCGAGAAAATATTTTCTCACATAAAGTGCATTCGAAAGGTTTCTCTCCGGTGTGAGTGCGGAGATGTGCTTTTAAATGACCCGGTCGAGAAAATGTTTTCTCACACTCTGTGCATGCGAAAGGTTTCTCTCCTGTGTGGACGCGGAGATGTGTTTTTTAAATGACTCTGTTGAGAATATGCTATCCCACACTTACTGCATGCGAAAGGTTTCTCTCCCGTGTGGATGCGGATGTGTTTTATTAAATTACCCTTTGTAGAAAATGTTTTCCCACACTCAGTGCATGAGAAAGGTTTCTCTCCCGTGTGGATGCGGAGATGTGTTATTACATGACACTGTTTAGAAAATGTTTTCCCACATATAGTGCATGCGAAAGGTTTTTCTACATGGGTAGAGACAGGATTATCAATAATGTGGTACGAACGATGGGTGTTGAAGGCGACCAACTGTGAAAATGTTCCTTCACGTAAATTACATTCGAACACTTTTTCATCGGTGCGAGGGGGAATTTGTGAAATGGAACTTTTTCCATTTTGAGTACTTATAGAAGTGTCACATGGAGTGAATTCACCTTCGGCTTCAGTAGGGTTCTGCTCGCAGGAATGGCATTCACTGGAAAGCCTATTTACTCTGGAAACACAAGACATTTGCTGTTCTGGGTTGCCGACGTTCTTTTACACCATGATTAGAAAACTGTACCTGCCAGCAGTACGTCAACTTTCTGAATTTTTGGACACCACAAACATTTTAGTTTCGCACTTAGCAATGTGTATCCAGAACCTGCAAAGTGAGGAATTAAAATGAGATATATTAACACTGTACCATAACGCTTTTTTCTTATTTTACACGTGAAATGAATAGCAAAATACAGGGTGTCCATAATTAAACTTCCCTACTTTAAAGTTGTCTACAATCGAAATTATTGTTCAGATTGTTATGAAATTTTGTGTGGGACATATTGAAGGGATGAGACTTTGTTTGAGATAATAAAATTTAGTTCAAAATTTTACCACCAGTGGGCGTTTTTGGATGAATTGCACATTTACGACTATTTCTTTACTTAAGATTTCACCATCTTTTTATCCATAGGTCACCCTAACACAATAAATCATACTCATTAAATTTTACAATCATTAAAGTGATTGCAAACGCGATCGGAAAGTTGTTCGATAACTAATTTTCGGACAAAAGATTTGAAGAAAAGAAGAAGAAACAAATATTCAATTTTTGTCGACGTAGAGTAGAAGCTGTTTATAAAACTTAGAAACTTTCATGGAGATTTTGTGTTCAGCGCGCTTGCTATTGCTAATCAGAATGTCATCGTCACGATTACCAGATCGAGCTTTGTTAGTAAAATTGTTTTAAGAAAACGATAATTCAGCACTAGTTGCTCTACGAAATTTTCGGAGTTTGAAGGGGAAAAGGTGCAATGACTGTTAAAGGTCTTCGATTAATGGTGGCAAAATTTGAAAAAACTGGTTCTTTTAACATTCGTTCTGGAAGAGGAAGGAAACCTGTAGAAGTAGAAAGATTTGAGAATACCAGAGAAAACCTGTAGAGAAGGTTGCGCTTCAGGTGGAAGAGGACAAAGCTTCCAACAAACAGACTAGTACCAGTGTCCGTCGTGTGGCAGAAGCATTGGATCTGCCCTGTTCAACTGTCCAGAAGGTCATGCAGAATATCCTCCGGTATTATCCGTACAAGCTTCAATTTGTGTAGAGGTTGCTTACACAAGATTTAAAGACTCGACAGCGGTTCTCACTTCAGTTTCTTGCTCTCTTTGAGGTTCAGGCAGAATGGCCTTGGAATACCCTCTGGACTGCATTCACCGAAAGTAACCGTGTGATGTGGATTTTCTGAATTTTTATTCTCAGCCCGTACAGAAGAACGTGTAATCAGCCGCCAGTTTTCTAATGTGTGGCCTCTCCGATCCCCAGACCTCTCAACCTATGCGACTTTTGGCTTTGGGGGCATGTGAAACATCTAGTCAGTCTTGATAAACCAAGAACTATACCTGATCTGAAAGACAATATTTCACGACATGTTCTCAGCATTTCCCCGGATACACTGAGGTCAACTGTAGAACATGCTATCTTACGATTGCAAATCATGGCCGTCATGTTGAACATGTCTTGTTGTAATAATTTTTTTTAAACTATAGTTAATGTTGGTTAAATGTGTAATTCGTCAAAAAAGCCCTCTGGTGGTTAAATTTTGAACTTTCTTTTTATTATTCGCTCAAACAAATTCCCATCCCTTTAATATTTCCTACACAAAATTTCATAACTTTCTGAACAACAGTTTCGACTGTAGACAACTTTAAACTAGGGAAATTTAATTATGGACACCCTGTATATAAATTTGTGCTAGGAAATGAGATATCTGTAAACTAAGATGTTAAAAATTACAAGATGTTATAAATTGCGCTCTGAATTCATTAAACTACTGAGCATTTTATATTTATTGCAATTAGGGCACGTGGTTCCTTAGCCATTCTTATTGTTTTGTCCTGGTAGATCATAAGGACGCGCAGAGATTTGATATGTTTGGTTTGTAGGGATCTCCATAATACGGATATCGGCCCGATTAAAGACTTATAAACAATTTTTTGCTCTTTATATTCATTTTAGTTATCAGAAATTAAAAATAATTTTATCATTAATGAATTTAGTTTAATGCCCTGAGAAATTCCAGAGATGAACATCTCATGAAAAAGCTCGGTTACCATCAGATTAAAAAGTTCATGAATGTAATAAAATATAAAAAATTATTACAGGAAATTATAAATATGTGGCTTATAGGTTTGTTTAGGAGTATTTGTTTAGATTGCAATTTGTTGGCTATAGATAATTTTCACCACGCTCTCTCGATATTTTAATGTGAATGTCGTGTATATAGTACATTAGAATTGACAATAGTATAAATTCTTCAAATTTCTTTACGGTCATCTACTGGACAATAATGCTTTTATGTAATTCTTCAGATTTTCAAACATTTCAAAACTGTTATCTGTGAACCTCCTACAGTCTATGTGATTTACGTCAGGAATACACGGCTGATAAGGTCTCTTTCAGACCAACAAATTTTAAATATTGTATTACAAGATTATAAACACATAATAAAAATTCTAAACAAAATAATTCTATACGGCTATCATGCGATGCTCCTTAAAATTTACTTATAAAATCAATTTTAAATTGTCATATTTACAAAAAACTAATTTAGAACTGCTTAAACAAATTTTACCCTAGTTATCTCTCACGCAATTTATAGTTGTAAATTTTCTCCTGGTTGTAAACAAAATATGCGAAATGTGAGGTGTGACTTCACACTCAACCACTGACATACTAATTTGATACAGCTCGGTATTATAGTAAAGAAACAGAATTTCGAAGGCTTAAAATAAAAAGAAAAATGACATATATATATATATATACAAATCAATTATAATACATTCTTTCTAAATAAAATTTTGGTTGAAGTACGATACTCATACCGATGAGCGAAGTGGGGCAATAAAAATTTCTCTGTGGTAACCATAATTGTTCATTTCATGACGTGCATGGGAGTGTTTGAGTACGACAGGGAGTTTTTCGTACTGAAATGTCATCTTTACCGCTCCGTAATAAATGATTACTGAACTGATAACAGTTGTTGTAAACGCCTGCGTGCAACAGCCCATGCACGCAAATCTCAGGATTACAACTTTCCGAGCGGTTATTTATTTAACTGACGTACTCCGAGTGTGGAGCAGTCAAAATCACCCTTCCTGTGAATGGGGCGATATTACTCAAAGGTTCCGCATGCAGTGAGGGTGTGAAGAAACGATATTAGGAATGACTCCCTTTCTTTCGTAACAACAACAATTTAATACAAGAAAAAAAAGTTAAATTAACATTGAGATCCAACTACTCGCGTAGTAGTAAGGTGGACTCACTCTCTCAACACCGCGGCGATCAAAGTCTGCCACCTCCTCTCTCGTTCACCGTGCGTCGAATGATCCCGATCCGGGTCTCTCTTCAAAGCCAGTCTTTTTCTCCCCCCCCCGCTGGGGGTGGTTCTTTCAAACCCAGGGTGCAATCTTTTTCCGGGCCTCTCATCCCCTGGACAACTTTTTGCCCGGTCCAGGACAGCTTTCTTTAACAACGCCTGAATAAGCCATTGCTTAAAAAGCGTGGGGGGTCCGGTTGTATGCTGCGTTGAAACTGCTCGCACCAAACCGGCGAGAGCGAACAAAGACCTCTTGTTTGTGCTACCCTCGCCATTGTCCCATTGTCTCGCGGGAAAGTCCTGGACGTTACATGCCCACCGATAACTTGAAAATTTGCCTGCCAACAGGCAAAATTTCAACCATCCAACACTGTCGACCCGGCCGCAGGTGACAGAATTGATACTCGTTTCCCCCCTACCGGTTCATGGCTGGGTGCTCGGGAAAAGTAAACACGCTTATCGCTCCTTGTTACATGATTCACGATAGCGAAACATAGAAAATAGAAAATGAACTCCGCGACCTTTTTTTTGACTCAAAACTAAAGAGCTAAACCTTACCATTACCCATTTAACAAAATGATACTGAAATACACTAATATTAAACAAAAAGAAAAAAACAGAGAACTTATACCAATTTACTTATGCTATAAATTAGCTGAAGATATCTTTAGAAAATACCTTTAGACATACCTAACCTTACGAGCTAGAGAAAAAGAAAAAGAAAACTACTATATTACTCTTCGCCCGCGAGCCTTGACATGGCATCGGCGGCCTTGTGCAGTGCGCCTGGTCTGTGAGATATGGTGTAGTCCCACCGTTGCAAAGCCAGTGCCCACCTGTTGAGTTTCGGACTCTTCCGCGTTGTTTCGTTTAAATATTTTAGTGGGTTGTGATCGGTAATAATTTCTATCTTACCCCCCAAAATCCACTTCTCGAACTTTGAGAGAGCGAATAAAACGCCCCAGGCCTCCTTTTCTATTGTCGCCCAGATCTTCTGTGCGCCCGTTAATTTTTGGGATACAAAGGCTATGGGTTTGAAATTTCCCTTTTCATCCCGTTGGGTTAAACAACTTCCCACTCCAATTTGGCTAGCATCGGCGTGCACTTGGAACGGTAGAGACAAATTCGGCGTGGCCAATTTTGTAACTGAGCATAATGTATTTTTGACCTCACAAAACGCGATCTCTTCGTTCTGCCCCCATACGACTTTGTTAGGCGCATTCTTTTTCGTGAGCTCCGTCAGAGAAGCAGAAATCGTGGCATAATTTTGGATATATGATCGATAAAACCCCATCAATCCTAGGACCGACCTCACCTCCTTTTTAGTTTTTGGCCGCTGTATTTTCCGAATAGCGTTAATCTTTTCGTCCCCCGGCGCATGATTTCCCCCTCCTATTTTATGACCCAAGTAATTTATTTGTCGCGCCGCGAAAGTACACTTTTCTAGATTGATAGAAAACCCGTTCTTATCCAACACCCTAAAAATGTCTTCCAAATGGTGCATATGCTTTTCAAAACTTGGCGAAAAAATAATTATATCATCGATATACGCTTGTGCGCACCCACTGAAATTACGCCAAACCCTGTTCATTTCCCTCTGGAATGTACCCGAGGCCCCGGCCAATCCAAATGGCATCACCTTCCACTGGAATGTGCCCACATGGGTAGTGAACGCCGTTAATGCGCGGCTTTTTTGCTCCATCCGAATCTGCCAGTATCCCCGCCTTAGATCCAGACAAGTTAACCACTCCGCTTTTCCCGCCACATAAACTAACTCGTGTAAGTCTTTCATCGGGAAAGTTGGCACTTAAGTTACTGCATTGAGCACCCTAAAGTCTACGCACATCCGCGTGGAGGCGTCCTTCTTCGCTACACACACCACAGGGTATGCTATCTCTGCCTCCGACGGCTCAATCAACCTTAATTCCACC
This sequence comes from Dolomedes plantarius, assembly GCA_907164885.2. Lineage (NCBI taxonomy): Eukaryota > Metazoa > Arthropoda > Arachnida > Araneae > Dolomedidae > Dolomedes > Dolomedes plantarius. Next base: position 141,201,706 of record OU015499.1, on the reverse strand, counting down.
AGTTCCTGTATTTGTCGCTCTACCTCTCCCCTCTATGCCATTGGAATTCCGTAACAATGGGGTTTCCGTCTTTCTACATTCGGGAGTAACTCTATTTCATGCTCACCCACCCCCGCGGGCCTAAAATCTCTCGTGAATAGGGATTTAAATTTCCTTATTACGCCTTTCAACTGCATACTTTGTTTTTCCGTCAGATTTGACGTAATTATCCCCTCTACCAACTCCTCACCTAACTTCTTCCTTGCCCTAGGTGTCGGTAGCATTTCTACCTCCCCGAACTTTTCCTCCCCTTCGAAAATGAGATTCACGGCATTCGCCCTCGCTATGAATTCGCGGATTTTGTTTTGATGGACGTGTTTGACCGATCCATCTCCCATTCTAATCAAAAAAGAATGCGGTCGTACCTGTTTTTCAATTTTAGCCGGTCCCTGCCATCTAGCATATAACCTGTTTGTAGAGTCTGGGATTAGCACAACCACCTGGTCCCCCTCTTTGTAAAATTTACGATTCGACCTCAAGTTATATTGATGTGCCATGCGTTCCTGGTGTAACTGAGCCGTCAATTGAGCCTGCTCATCACCCCTCTCCAACCTCACCTTCAAGTCCTTTAAATATTGGTGCACCGGCTGAGTACTAAACTGCGCCCCCACACTCTCTCCAGTCCATGTGGATTTCAAAATGGACAGCGGTCCCTGTGCGGGTCTACCATATAGCAACTGAAACGGCGATACACCGGTCGTGGCGTTCGGAATCTCTCTATATGCCCACAGTACGTACGGTAACTGAAGGTGCCACCCTCGACCTTCCTCACGTATTACGTGATGCACCATTCCCTTTAAAGTTCGGTTAAAACGCTCCACCAAACCATTGGATTGCGGATACATCGGGGCGGAAAATCTGGGGCTAGCTCCTAGTCTCTTTTCAAATTCTGTCGTTAACTTGGAACTAAAGTTGGTCCCGTTGTCGGACGCTATCACATTGGGTATCCCGGTCCTAGAAAAAATACTTAGAAGCGCTACGCATGTGCTCCTTGCACTCAAACTCCCTAAAGGCACCGCCTCCGCCCAACGCGTGTGTTGGTCTATCATACAGAGAATATACCTATGCCCCTTGGAACTCGCCGGATCAATAGGTCCAATCATATCTTTTTTCATTGTATCCCAAAAAAAATGAGTACCTCAGACGCTCTAAGGTCTTCCGGAAACCCATAAGCCCCCCGAAAGTTGAGTTATGTGCTAAATCTAACGCGCCCTCCCTTCTAGTCTTAGGCAACACTAGCTGCACTACATTTTATCATAGCACCTTGTCTTTGTGATAAAGCAACTTGTTACGGATGAAATAATCCCCCTTTCCTCTCTTAGCGAAATCCCACAATTTTTCGATCTGCTGACAGTTCTCTTGGTCGCGAAGAAACCTGTCCGATTCCGAAATTACCTCTCCTCCTTCCGCCGAAAGGGTTTTACTCTGCGCCGGACGTTCCCTTCCGTGAATCGTCCCCCCCTCTATTTCCTCCCCGCTAGTTTCGCCATTGGGGTTCGCCTCCGTCTCATTGTCAAAACTGGCCCGTGCGATACTTTGTCCCCCTAAAGTCTCGAAAATCTGCGGTGGAAGCAACATCTGGTCTTCCATTTGTCCCGCCACGGCGCAAATAATTTCCGTAGGGATGGATAAAGTATGCTCACCCTCATCTAATGACAGACTTGCTTTAACTAGTGGGCATCTCACTGGTGGGCCAAATACTCCTTTCAAAAATATACTCGATAACCCTTCCGTATTTCCCATTTCCAAAACATCCTTCCTTACGACCGTTATCTCCGACCCTGAGTCAAGTAACGCCTCTATTGCTTTTCCGTTTTTTTTACCTTTACCCTCTTTAGTTTCCCATAGCAAAGTACCTTCTCCTTCCTTTGGAGCAAATCCACCCTTGCTACTACTACATGCTCCGAATCCTCGGTTTTCCCCTCATTCGATATAGTTTCTAAGCTTGAGTTTTCCCTTTCCTCTTGCGACTCTTTAGCTACATTTATTCTAGCCACATTATTCGTTTTTCTGCGGTTTCCCTCTTTATTAACTCTTGGGCAATCCCTCTTAAAATGATCCTTTGCGCCGCAAGTGAAACAACCCGAATTACGCTCTTTCGTAACTCCTTTCCTGGGTTCCCCGACCACCCTGACGCTTCCCTCGTTTCCCGCTATCGGTTCATTCCGTGTTCCGAAAGCGTAACCGCGTCCTTTAGCCGCATAATACTTGTCGATTTCCCTTGCTAATTCTTTAGGCTTAAACCAGTCCTCTCCCTGGCGTACTAGGATATGAGACCCCGTATCAGTATCTAGAGTAGACATTACTTTATCCGCTACTATCAATTGCTCAATTGATTCGGCATCCTGCGTCCCCCTAAGTTTGCAGTAATATTCCCACATCGATGTGAGACGTGAAGTGAACTGCGCAAAATTTTCCTCAGAGTTTCTCCTCGCCTTCCTGAAATTTTCTAGACAAATACTGGGTGACGGTTCGAATTCCTGCAATACCCTTTTTTTAATTGCCTCGTAATCGTTGTAGCTTCCACTTTCTAATTGTGTGAACAAATTAGCTGCTTTGTCCCCCAACAAACAAATTAGGACCTTAGCCTTCTGCTCTCGTTCCACGTTTTCGCTTTCGAAAGCTTTCTCTAGGCTATTAAAAAAAATTCCACCCTTCCGGTTTCGTCGGTACCTTCACCGTTAACAGACGTACCGTTCTTATGATCTCCTCAATTGATCTGATTTTAATACTTCCCGTCTCACTATAGAAAGATCCCTCACTACTTCTATCCACCCGCAACCTATCGGTTTCTTCCTGGGCAAGTTGAGTTTTCAACTTTATCAGTTCTAACTCGTGTTTCCGAGCCCTCTCTTCTCTCTCTAATTCCCGATTCCTCTCTAATTCTTGACGTTCTAATTCCTTCCTGTCCTCCATAATCACTTCCAAAAATTCTCTAGCCAAAGTTTCCTCATAGTTTTCCTCTTCTTTAATAATTTTAATTACTTGCAGTTTGCTTAGTTCCTCGGTGACTACCCCACCCATCTCACAAGCCAGTTGCATGAGATCAGCCTTCCTCGCTCCATTTAAAAAAGACATTGCTCCTGAATGTTAATTTACAATAAACGAGCGAAAACAAAATAAAATCCAGAAAATAGCTTCCAGCTCTTTCCTACACTAAACAAATATTCCTTCCAAAATAACAATTATTCGAAGCAGAAAACACCATGCACTTTTAGAGAATTTTACCACATTAGGAGAAAATTTACTTCATATAAAACAATAATACTATTAATAATTATATGCGAGCAATATTAACCTATGCGAGAACATAGTATATACAAGAACATAAAATCATAAAATTTTCAGAGACAGAAAAACATTTTAAACCTAACGCACGCGTTCCTAAGCACCCAAAATCAACTTAGCCATGAACAGAATATGAGGGACAAACGAATACAAATTCATGCACCTTACCTTGCCAGCCTACATCAGAAGTCACTACAGGTGTTCTTTCGTCACCCCAGGTAAACACTGCTTTGTTTCCGCAGCTCTGTTCCACTTTTCCCGAAACTCCACAGTCCGTTGGTGTCCGCTGTCACAGTCAGAAGTTGATGATGACTTGGCCTCCACCTCCGCTACTCATCCACTTCTCTCCATTCGGCTCCCGGTCCTTAGCTCTGCGCCTTCCATAGAAGTCGGTTGTCGCTGCTGGAATTCTCAGCAGAATCACCCAAATCCTTTTCCAAAATTCCTCACCCTCGCATGGACCCGCTTCCTGACAACACTGTAAACGCCTGCGTGCAATAGCCCATGCTCGCAAATCACAGGATTACAACTTTCCGAGCGGTTATTTATTTAACTGACGTACTCCGAGCGTGGAGCAGTCAAAATCACCCTTCCTGTGAATGGGGCGATATTACTCAAAGGTTCCGCATGCAGTGAGAGTGTCAAGAAACGATAGTAGGAATGACTCCCTTTCTTTCGTAACAACAACAATTTAATACAAGAAAAAAAAGTTAAATTAACATTGAGTTCCAACTACTCGCGTAGTAGTAAGGTGGACTCACTCTCTCAACACCGCGGCGATCAAAGTCTGCCACCTCCTCTCTCGTTCGCCGTGCGTCGAATGATCCCGATCCGGGTCTCTCTCCAAAGCCAGTCTTTTTCTCCCCCCCGCTGGGGGTGGTTCTTTCAAACCCAGGGTGCAATCTTTTTACGGGCTTCTCATTCCCTGGACAACTTCTTGCCCGGTCCAGGACAGCTTTCTTTAACAACGCCTGAATAAGCCATTGCTTAAACAGCGTGGGGGGTCCGGTTGTATGCTGCGTTGAAACTGCTCGCACCAAACCGGCGAGAGCGAACAAAGACCTGTTGTTTGTGCTACCCTCGCCATTGTCCCATTGTCTCGCGGGAAAGTCCTGGACGTTACAGTTGTTTTAAGGCTTTATTTGTACATTTCAAAGATCTTTTCCTATTGTAAATCTTAATTTTCAGAATAAAAAAGTTTAAAGAGGGAGTGCTGGGTGATTATTGCTAATTAGAGTGTAATAAACTCATGTCCATAAATGAATAATAATTCAGAATCACACGAAAATCGAACTCTAAAGTAAAAATTTCACCTGTAGAATTATCACACACATCTTCAAGAATAATATTCAAATTACAGGAAGCCACCAGATGACGCCGATAGTACGCCATAACGACGAAAGTGTAAGAGAGGGGTATATAAGGAATGGTGGCAAAGAAGTAAAATTGTTCACAAGCGTTCTGTAAGCTGCTCATTGCCATAACCGAATAGTTATGACACAGAGGACGCATGTAGAGGATTTTTTACGTGGTAGAATTATCGGCCGCCTGGAATGTGGGCGTACTCAGATGGAACTATCCGCGGAACTTAGAATTGCCTAAAGTGTCATCTCTAAGCTTTGGCAACGATTCCAAGATGATGGAAATGTCAGTAGACGTTACAGTACGGGTCGCCCCCGACTTACAACGCCGAATGAAGACCGGTATTTGGCAGTAACTCCCAAAAGAATCAGACGGAGCACAGCATCCGACCTGTCTCGCCAGCTGTCTGCAGCCACGGGTACCACAGTTTCAAGGCAAACCGTGTACAGACGTTTGGGAAATATTGGTCTATATGCTCGCAAGCCTGTCAGATGTGTTCCAGTCACGGCATCTCACTGTCGGCAGCGATTAGTCTGGAGTAAAGAACATGCAATGTGGACATCGTCACAGTGTGCTTGTGTGATGTTTTCCGACGAGTCCAGGTTTAGCTTGCAGTCTGATTCACGTCGAACTTTCATATGAAGAACGCCAGGTACCCGTTACCACCAAGACAACATCATTGAACGACACCGTTACGGTGGTGCAAGATTGCTCGTTTGGGGTGGAATTATACTGGGATCCAGAACAGATCTGCATGTCCAAATTGGAACCATGAACGGCCACATTTATCGGGACATCATTCTTGAACAACATGTACGTTTGTTTAGGGGTACCATGGGCGCAGAATTTGTGTTTATGGATGACAACGCCCGTCCTCACCGAGCAAACATCGTAAACGAATGCCTTCAATCTGAGGATATCACCCGTATGGAATGGTCAGCATTCTCACCTGACTAGAATCCGATAAAGCATGTGTGGGACATGCTTGGCCGACGAGTTGCAGCCCGTCAACCACCTCCTACATGTGTACCGGAACTTGGGAGAGCATTGCTTGCTGAGTGGAGTAATTTTCCCCAAGATCAGCTCGATAATTTGATACTCAGCATGCTTAGGCGTTGTACGGACTGTATTTCATCGCATGGGAGACATACAATGTATTAACCATCATACCAACCATGTAATATTAAGTTTTTGTAAAGGAGATATTTTTTACAAGTGCTCCAGGAAGCAAAAATCGTAGTTTATATGAATGGTATACATACACCATCATTTTTGCTCTTTATCTTATGTTTAATAAATGGGCTTTATGAATAAGTCACGTTTGTTTTGTTTGTGAACCTTTATTTGTCGGATCTGGCATTATCCTTAATTTATGGACATGAACGTATAATGAAAGATATTTTTGAAAAAAAAAATTATTTTGGTATTTCTATATTAAAAAAATATTGGTGCAATCTAATTTTCTCATATTTTTATTATTTACTATCATTTTTTTTATAAAAAAAAATTTTGGGGTGGGGGTGGAGGGGAATGTTTAAATTTATATAAGTTTTAAAGTTCAATTTTTCTAAAAAATTATGTCATTGCAATTTTTAATTTTCCAAAAACATTATAAACAATGTTTTATTTAACCTGATTTTGGCACGTCTTTCACATTTGTCATTATTTTTAAAAATTTTCTCTATTTTGCGTGATGGATATTCAAGGTTACATAAGCTTCTAAGTTAATAGCCTTTATTAATAATGATACTTTGCTACAAATAATTTTCCAATTCGGCTTTGAATACATCTACTTAGCGAGCTATGTACAAAGGAGACTACTACATAATAAATGCACTAGAAATTAATATGCATGTCTATAAAAATGTACAACTCGGACAGTAAATGTGAATTGGAGATTTATCTTTTAAACTGTTCAAAATTTTTGTTAATAATATTAAAATAGTTTTGCTACAAATCTGGCAAACTTAAGAATTAGAATTATAAAAATGAAATTAGATAAATTAAGAATAATTCGAATTACATTCTGATTATCTTAAGTTATCTTTACACTAGCTATTAAAATAAATAAAACAATTGTGTAATGGAAAACCCTTTTGTTCTTACAGGATAAGGTAATCTCATAACATTTTTGAAATTTGTGTATAAAGTAAAAAGATTTCGAGATATCCACATAGACTGGAATTCTTTTCGGTCAGAAAGCTACAATACTATTCAATGCTACAGGAAATCAAATGAAGATTAAGCTATACCTATTATAACACCTTTTTGGTTAGAGAAAATCACACCTACCTCTTCATTAACATGAGATAGAAAAGCAATTGTCAGTACAAACAATTTTTCATGATAGAGTATGAAATATCTTATTCTTCAGTCATAAATGTATGCACTTAGAGTAACAGCAAAAGTTTAATACCATATTTTTCAAAACAGTGATTTAAGAAACATATATGCATAGTATACAGAACAGTAATACTCACACAAATTAAATCTTTTAAAAGTATAAGTAAATTAAAAACAAAATCTGTGGTTACAATAAATAACCTACATAAAATTTAAACTGTTTAATTCACCACACAGATTCTCTTGTGAGACAAGGCCTGCAAATTTTGTAAGTTTCTGAAAAACATCTTTAAATAGGTGAAGGACTTAATATAGATATATACCTACTGATGAGTACCTGTGATGATTTAGAAACCTTTTAGACTACCCAATAAAATATAGGCAATCTGATTTCGAACAATATTTAGTCGGAGCCATAGAGTTTCTGACTGATTTAGAAGTCACTCCAGAATTTCGGGTAAAACATTTACGAAAATGAAAAAGGATATTTAATTATGAGTATGCAGATGAACCAATAAGTAACTGGAAAGAAATGTTTGAGGTGAATTGTTTATAACAAATATTGTATAAAGCTAGACAAGTTAATTCGAGACGATTCCACAGAATGAACATCACAAACATGCATCAGTACTAAAAATTTTTTTGAGAAATGTAAAAATTATGCAGAATAATTACCAGGAAAGTCTATAAAAGATTTAGACAAATATAGTTACATGCTGGTCAAAGAAATAGAAGTATTAAAACCTATTATTCAGAAACCCTACAGAAATTCTACAATTGCTATAAATGGAGGCTAATGGCTTCTCGAATGCTTTTATACCTTTAAAGATATTTTTAACAATTCATCTAACTATAGCATTGAGAAAAATCTTTTCAAGATTAAAATTAAAATATACCTGAGGTCAACTTTATCACAGAAGAGACTTAACTGTCTTGCAATAGTGTGTACAGAGCATGTAGAAATAAGGAAATTAAAATTTCATCAATTTATAAATGATCTTGTTGATAAAAAAATCTTGTAAAATTTGATTGGAAATAACTTTTTTCTGCAAATAATGTAAAAAAAATACTAATATTTAAATATCTTAAATATATGTAGTCCTGCTACTTTTTAGTTTTCCTATTTCTATAAAAGTACATAAAAAAGGAAATATGACAACCTTCCTAAATTTTGTCTTTTATGCTTCACATTAAATCTTTAGCATTTAATGTATATCAGAATTTTGAAGGAAACCCCGAAATTTCTGAAATTTGTCCCCACAAGGACTAAGGCTGGCCCTGATCAAAGGCCCAAATGACAAGAACTCTGATATCAAATTTTTCAGTGGCAAGTAATTAACTGTTATACTCTGTTTAATATATTAAGTTAATATAGAAAATTCTAAATTTTTAAGTATTAAAATGTAGAATTCACATAAAATATTCAAATTTTTTTTTTCATGTTTCTATAAATTATTTAAAACTAAGTTATATGTAAACTAACTGTCAAGAAACTCATAATAAGAAAGTTCAACATGAAATGGAAAGCTATGTATATGACTGCAAAGGAAAGACAAAAATGGCCAATGATCGACTTCTAATTAGAAATTTTTTTGCAAACTATTTTCATAAAAGAACTTATATAGAATGTTCATGCATATTTCCCTCATGCAAATTGAAAACTTACCACCTTAAATTTGCACGTTATGGACACAGTAATTTTTTACATAAATTTTTTAATATAATCCTCAAATGCATGTTTTAACTTTTTCCCATCAAGAAATATAATTCATTTTATGCATATTCCATCACAGCATAATTATATGACACATTTCTGGAGCATTGAGGAAAATAGAGCATCAGAATTTTAAAACTGTACTTTTGACACTTTAACTGTAGTTAATTTCCATTCAATGAATATTTTTTATCCTTAGGAGAGAGCGGGGTGGGGTTGGAAACATAAATACTAACACTATGAACATCAATTTGACTGACACTGATCTTAAAAACCAAAATTGTACATATTAAAAAAATATCCCAGACATGAACAGCAAGAAAGTAGTTATAAATTTTGTAATACCAAACAGCTATTCAGTATAAAGAATATGCATGAAAGAGAATAGATAATTTAAATCTAATTTAAACTGGCCCAAGTACAATTTTTACACTAAACAATTTTAAAATATCATATCAAGGCAGTCAGAAATGTCTACTAATACAGATTTTGTAAATATTGCAGTGCTTCTAACAAAGAAATCTTTAGAATACACGGTGCAGTTCAAACTAAACATTTTTAAATATAATATACTAATAATTGTGTAGAGTTTTGAAGAGTTAAATAATTTAATTTTTCTTTAAAAAGAATTTCAGTTTTATATATCAAGAATTAATTTTAATCATCTTCTTTTAAATACAATTATTTGAAAAATTAAACAAGCATATTATAATGAATGATGTACCTAAAATGATGAATATTTAGGAGTATTGCATTTAATGCTATTGCCATTATCTTTGTTGTAATGAATGATTAGACTGAAACTTTTTTACTAAATGTTGTCATGAAAAATTTTAATACTAAATGAATACAGAAACGAATAACTAAAAAAATTTTTTTTTAAATGTAATTATAAATAAACAGTTCTCTGGTAGAAGTATGATATGAAAAAGTAATAGCTAAACTGTAGATTGCTGCTCATTGTACCAAGCCGTTAAAAATTCCCCAAGTTTAGTGCCAGTTCATCATTTACATGGAAAATTTAATTAGTTGTATCTAAGTTTTGCTCAAAATTAACAGTGTATATGGTTTTTATTCAAATTTTTAAAAAAATTAATGCACATAAATGAAAGTTTCTTAAATTCAATAAGCTTTACATATTTTGATAATTTTATAATATTTTAAACATGAAATTAAATTTAAAAATCACCAAACACATGAGTGTTTCAAAAACTGCTGGATTTCTTATGGCTTCAAATTTGGTGATTATATAAGTATATACTTTGTTTATATTCTGTTGCTCTGGGGTTATAATCTTTATAATAAATATTTTGATTATTTAGTTTTATGGTTTAACAGAATATAAACCTGATGCAGCTAAGTTCTGCTCTTACTTCACTAAAGGTCACAGATGATATCTTAGAAATGTCAGATGGTTTTCTTTTCCAGTTTCAACAACCTGAATTTTAATGATGATCACTCAGATGTTTTCAGCCAAAGAAATTTGAGATAAGCTTCAGATAATGAATTATACATTCGATTAATGAAAATACTTTGCATTTCTTTTAGAAAATTTGTATTTTCGAACATTTCAAGGAATACCAGCTGGAGTTTGAGAAATTACCCTTGATTATTCAAATCCAGTTTATAGGTCTTATTCCAGGCCTAAGTGCATTTAGTACACAGTTTGCCTTTGTCAATGTTTTTAAAATTAATTTTTTAAATGAAGATTTACAATTTATATTTTTAGTTAATTTTGTACCCTTTCCTAAAATATTTTAATTTTGTTCTTTGTTTTATAAATTGAATTTTTTACTTTGTAATTACTTTAAATTTTTGTTCTAAAAAAATCACTAGTAATACTATTGCCATTGGTTTTTTTTCATTCTTCTATATATATTGAAATTATCTTGCTACAAGCTTTTAATTTTATGTAGGGTAAAGTGGGGTAAGTGACAACTTGGGCTTACAACCCCAAAAAATTTAGCTAAAAAAAATTTGGAAGTGAACTTTGTAGGAAATTCTTGCACTACTGTTATGTATAGTTTTTATTTACAGGAAAAAAAAAAAATTGGAAAATTTTTATACCTACAAACCCTGCATTTCAACTAAGGTACCCAAGTTCTATTATTAGCCAAAACAAATCATTATTAATTAACCAGAGATATTTTGAAAATACCCACTTATTCATTAAGAAATGAAAAATACAGAGAAAATATATAAAAACCATTTTTTTTTTTTTTTTTTTTGCAATATTACCTAAGTACTGCAGGGTATTCATTTGCTCCATAAAAATTTTGTGTTGGGGCAAGTGAGAACTGGCCCCATATACCGAAAAAAACCTACCTTTGTGTTATAACAGCCATATGAATAGTTTTTTTCTTCCCAACATATGTTTTCTAGCTGGAGAGACTTCATAACCAACCACCTTTTGCCTTATTTCTTTAATAGCTGATGATTGTCTTTATTCTTTAACATTCAAAGATAGTAAATTATGCAACTGAAACTAGTTTTTTTTTGTTGTACAGAGGCTGTTCACACATTTTTTAGACAATGTATATTGCATTCACAAAACAAAATTACATAAAATTCTTGTGTTTTAAATGTTCTATTTGACATCCCCTATTCTGAACTATCTTTTGACACTGCAATTTCCAGGATAATAATGCCTTTTGAAGTGTCAGAAGAGGTATTCTATCCCATTCCTCCTGAACAGCTTTCCAGAGTCCTGTAAGGGTTTTGGGACGACGTTTGGAAAATGCAGATTTTAAAAGTCCGAAAGCACAAAAATTCATAGGTGATACATCGGGAGATTTAGTAGGGATATCAGTGAAGAGTATATGGCCTTGATACCAGTTTTTTTTCCCATTTCTTTTAGGAAATTTACAGTGGATTTTCATGTGTGACTGCTAGCTTTGTCCTGATGGAGTCTCACAGATTGATGGCACAGAGGGTAAAGCGATGGTATTTCATTCAGAAAAATTGGCGATAAAATATGTTGCTGATAGTATTTGGAGTTAATCTTGACATTTTTTTCCACTCTCTTTATTTTTAACTTGCCATTATAAGAAAAACCAGCAACAATCATGAATCCCTTGGAAAAACATTCTTTCGATTCTTTGAACCATGTACTTACATTTTTTCCTCCCCTTTTATGATAATAAATGGCTCTTTTTTTGTTGCAATCATTTAAATACACCCATGATTCATCTATTGTGACAATTGTTTTCTATTTTTCTTTGGATAAGTGTTTCTCATATAGAATTCTGCAGCGTGTCCTGCGTTCAGTGATATGATTTGGAAGAAGACGATGCACATTGCGTTTTTTCACTTTCTTACGATTTAAATCAACGTTTATCATTTTGTTTACAGTGGACACCGAGCATTTTAATGATTTTGCAACTGTCCTTTGACTAGGAGGATTTTCTTTTAACATTAAAGAACGTACCTTTGCAATAGTCGAAGATGTCCGTTTATTCCTTGGATACTTGTTTGGAATTTTTGTCCCACTTGAGGCTCCAATTTGACGTTTTTTTTCTTTTCTTGTTGACGATATTACCTATCGACACTTTAGATATCACAAAACCATGACTCTCATATCGTTTTTGGATAACGGAGTATGCATATTTCTCTTCGGAAAGAGCATAAATGTAGCTTTCGAACCACTGCTTTGTTAAAAACACCATTTTGAATAAAAACAAAACTTTCAAGACGCAGACGATAATTTTGACTTTTAAAAACATAGTACAATTGTAATTATTTCTTTTTCAGCAAACGATTTTTTATTACCGCTTACCAAAATCATCTAAAAAATGTGCGAACAGCCTCTGTAGGTTTGAAAAAGTTAATAGTAATAAAATAACTTGTTTAGACTAACTGTTAGTGAATGTGAGTGGAGTGAACATTAAAAATTGTGTCTGAATATATTGAATTTCTAATTCTGTTGCCACTATTTCTGAGTTCCCTTTTGTACCAGATTGTGACTTATTAGAGTTCCTGGAAAAGCTGAGGCCTGGAAGGCACGATGAATTAATTTAAACTATGCCCTTTTGGTCCTACAATATTCAGTAGGGCTTAAGCAAAAGGAAAAAAACCTTTTTTGAACTTTTAACATACATTTGTTACTCTAAAATAAATAATACAAATATACTTATTTTTTTAATATTCGGATGTTTTCAGACATTGCTAATTTGAACCACAAATACCTTCACAACAAAATAATATAAAAATTATATAGCATTTTGTTCAGCATGAAATATCTATTCTTACCCTTGTCCTACGCATTTTGTTATAAGGGATTATAAATTTATCGGGACCTGCATTCTCACTTGCCCCAAGTGCGAGAGCAAGTTAGAACACAAAACTTTAAATATTTACAGCAAAAAAAGTTGTGAATAGATTTAAAAAAATAAAACTATAAATGTAAAACATAACCAAAAGTATGTATGCAAATTTTCATACAAATACAACTTGTTACAAACTTATTTAGATTCAAAGTGGAACTATATGATTTTGCATTCTCACGTACCCTACTTCATGTTTTCCACTATTATATATCTTTCTCACATTATGTATCTTTTTCTTGAAGTATTTACATGTTTGTTTTCTAGTTTTTAAGATTTAAAAAAATAAAATTCTTGTATTTTGAATATATTGTTTCCCAACATTTTCCATAATCGATTGATAGATTTTGGGCACTTTAAAAATATTTAATTTATACGTGATAAATGCTGTATTCAATATCTCTGTCTTAAAATATTCTAATGTTCTTTAATGGCTACTTATTGTTGATTTTTCATACTCGGTGTTGATTGTCAGGTTAAAAGTTTTAAAACAGTGTGAAATGCTATTTTCCTACATTTCTCATTAGGAGAACTTCACTTCGAGGAGTTTGACAACTTTTGGCTGAACGGCATTGGATATGAACTCTTCCCGTATATTTTATCTTTGACCGTAATTATTAACACTTCAAAATCATTCGTATAGTGTTCCTCGGTCATAAATTGCAAAGTTGTTAAACACATTTTGTCCGACTTGTGTAAAGCCCTTATCCTTATGCCTTGAACAACATAAGTATATATGCTTTAATAGCACGCCAAAATCGACCACAAAGCACTAATCTACGTATTTGCAGAAAACAATAAACCCTGCCTGAATATACAGTTTTTAACAGTTTAATAGTTATACGAATTGTATTAAAATTTAATTTCACTCACAAAACAAAACAGAATAAAATGTAGAAATGATATACATCATTTTCAACATCATATCATAACAGTTCTGTCATGCAATACAAGAAAAAAATATCTGTAATTTAAACCTACTTTAGCAGCTGTTAATTTTTCTAGCATAATCTGTAGTATAATTTTAGTTCGTGATCTATCCGAAAAGCTGTGAAAGTTTGTCGCCAAGGGCACCAATTTTTAACATTTAATTACTAAGCTTGTGAAGAGTTGAATGCAATAGGCAACAAAATAAACCATTAGAGATACCGTTGCCATTGAACAAACGATTAATGAAAGGCAGTTACCTGTGATTAATCACTATGATCTGCTACCAGGTCACAGTCATGTGGTTGCCAGAGACTTTGCGCCTGTTTACAAACAAACACTGCGACGCCGAACGCTGGTTGGCAAAACATCCGTTGACTTATCATGGCATTCTGTGATCACGCTTACCACAAATTCGATATAAAGCTATCAAATTATGCGAATACTTTAGACAGATCGTCCAAACAAACTTACGTTGAAAAAATAATCTTTACAGAATAAGATGGGGTTTTTTTTTGCCTTCTAGATCCCTTTTTTTTTAAAAAATGAAGACTGGAAGTATGACATTCCCTATGGCCAGTTGTAAAGAAATCCGACATCAAACGATTTTTGCACTTTACACCAGGAAAAAAAAATGTTAGATCCCTTTGTTGTTGTAAGTTTGATTTGTATAATTTTATAAGGCCTTCCCTAAATATTTAAAACTGTCGATAACTTTGCTGCTCTTACTTCGCACGTGTTGAATTATGTGTAATGTGGTATCTATTTTATTCTTATTACTTATTTATGACGATTCCATTTTTTTTTGAAAAATTTGTTTTGAATCTGGAAAATTAATTTAATTAGTTAAATTCTTAACTTAATACACTCTTTTTTAAGTTGTTATATCATGTTATCCTTGCTTCTGGAATAAAGGGTAAAGGAATAAAATGCATCACATTACACAGTGAATTTAATAAAAAATTGCTGCGAATAACACCATTTCAGTTGATTGTTTACAGTGATGTAACTGTTTTACTGACATTATAGCTTGCATTAATGATGCATTAATGCTTGCCTGAACATTATAGCTTGCATTAATGATGAAAATATTTAGTTAAGAATACTTTGCCGTTTAAGTTATTTAAATTTCTAGGTATTTATATTTAATTGTTCTGAATGTTTTGATGAATAAATGCTCTTTTTTAAAAAGGCGAAAGTACAAAAGATTTGTGAAAATTTCAATATTAATATTTCCATGGTTTATGAAAAATTTATAAAAAATATTATCGAGAGATTATTTGTCAAGAATAAATTTTTATATCTTAAAAGAGGTTTTATATATTTGTTGTCTATGTATGCTATCATCAGGTGCCATAGGTTTATATTCCTCTTCATTAATTAAAAAGAGCTTAATCTATATAAAGTTTTTGTCTTGTACCTGAATTAGGTTTGTATATTCTGTAAGTTAAAATTTTTGAAAATATAATTTAAATATATTTTGTTGTAAATATATTATGAAAAAGGTATTTCAATTAAGTAAAAAGGAAATGTTGCTATAAAAGCAATATTTAAGTGCTGAGATGTAGTTTGCACAGAATGCTATCTGATATACGGAATACATAATCTTGGCAAAATGTTCCAGTATGAAGAGTATATTTTTATTAATTAGGTTTTATTCACATATGTATCTTTTTCATCCTTCGGAAAACGATACATGTCAACATTATATCCTTTTGAAAGCCTGAATGTGAACCCATAAGCTACATAACTCACAAGCATAATGATAATTTAAATCAATACGCTGTTTCAACGATATATAAATGTTTAAGTAGAGCTTTGCTAATATGTGCAAGATGCAAAATGCCGAATGTGTGGCCTACCAGGGGGCGGTGCTTAAGCGTGACGTCACTTCATGACGTTTCCAGCAGAAAGTCTATACGCCATCGGAGTGAGGCGGCCCTCTAGGAGACCTTTGGAGAACAAAACTTGGAATCCCTACGGAGTTAAACCATGATTAGCATTGCCTCCTTTTTGCGCAGACTCTTGCTCGAAACCTATCCATACTTAAACAAATTCTTATTATGTAAACCTTAGTTTATTTAAAATCTGTGATTTTTGATAAAAATTACGCTGGACACGCTGTTTTTAATGAGAAAAACAATATTATTCACTTTCGAATTTCACTTTACCAAACACTGCCCAGAAGGCGATAAGCGTATTGAAATAGAAAATCATGATAAACCTTGTATGGTACTGTCCGACCACAGTACGAAGAACCACGGTTGGCATAGTGCCAAGACGATTGGTGCCAAGGGATCCCCCTTTATTATCCTCCCCCTATTCGGCTGCTGAGGAAGGAGGGGAAAAAGTCTCGTATTCTCTCGACATTCTTTAGAATCGGTTACTAACTGCACTTGCTTGCTTTTTCCTCGTCTGTTATTTTGATTATTATATTAAAATTAATGTATCCTTTACCCAACACAACTGCTCGGAATAAGCCGTTCCGTAGTGATTGTAAACGTATAATACACAATGTAATTAAATTGTGTGATAAAGAAGCACTAGAAGGAAATGTTATTGTTCCACTTTCGCAATCCCTAAAGAGAGCTAGTGAAATGACCGGGATATCGATGTCCAGAGTAAAAAGAATACGCAAAGGGTGAAGAAACTCCAAAATTTGAATCTCCGAGGAAACGTCAGAAAAAAAGAACCACCGAAAACGTAGCTTTAGATAATTTTGATTTTGATGTAATAAGAAAATATCCACTCCTATAACATTCCTATTTTTTAAATAGATTTGCTTCATTCTTTTTATTATTTTGAAATTATTATTCACATATTCGATCAAAAATAAAGTTTTAAAAATTAACTTTAAAATTGAGAAACAAAAAGCAGTCTGAAATACATTCCGTATTTCATAAACAAACACATTCGAAAATATGACTTTTTCCCCTATTTTCTAAGTAGACTAGCTTTTCTCGCGCATGCGTAACAGCTTCCAGGGACCTTGCTTCCGTGGTCGGACAGTAACCTTCTAAATTAAAAATGCCAAATCATTTTAGGATTGTTTAGATTAATTCCTTTCCGGTGTTTATTAGCCGTGTGCAATGACGACAACTTACGATAATTGTTCTTTTTTCAGCGAGAATTTAAATTTAACAAAACGAGGGCAAGATGCTTTGAAGTCTTCCCACTTACAAACATTTTATTACGACCTGTCTGGGATTATACGTGCATGTGTTCATGCATCAATGAAAAGTTATTTAATTATTATTTTTAATTGTAAACTACTTATTTATAATCATAACTAGTGAAAATAATTGTTAGAAGCTATAAAACATAGTATCATTTTCAGTGAAAGCTTTTAGAGATATAAAACAACTGCCGTGGCCGACTGTTGTGTGTGTGTTAAGCAATGCTCTGTATCAGTTTTCTCATACATTTAATTTTTCTATGGTACATCTATATACAACACGACACTGACAAGAAACATAGTTACAGAGTGAAAGCGAAACTTTCCGCGCCTCCTATTCCGCGTACTCTCTCGGTCACAGTTAAACTGTCCATGGACGTTAGCAGTTAGAGTTAATACACTACATCTCCTCCCCCTTTATTAAAGATCAAGTCTCTGGGGTGGTCCTCGGATTCTTCCAGAGCGTCTAGGCACATGGCTTGGGATGTCGTGCACTGGTGGTGTACTAGACTGGCCTGAAGGTGTACTGGGTTGAGTCGATGACGGTTTTGAGTGCACTGGTGATGAGTCCTGAACAGGGATATCAGCTGATGACACTGCTGGCGAAGCTGGAACTTCAGCTTTTTTATTTGGGCCCTGATGAAAGGTAGGACTATCACTGTGCTGGACTTCTGAGGCATTCTCAGTAAAATTTCCCGTAGGGAACCTACGAAATACATTTCGTACAGAATCACTTTCTTGCACTTCATTCCCCACTGCACGAATTTGATCAACATGCCTTCTCACTAGTATGCCTTGAACATCAATGGTATAGTGGAGAGCACCGTCTTGATTTACAACCTGTCCAAACTTCCATTTTGAATTAGTTGCTCGGTAATCTCTGACTGCCACAGAATCACCAATATTGAATTTTCTATCTTGAAATTCAAATACACCCTTTCTTACCCTTTCCTGGATTCTTGATTTTATGTCAGGTAAAAGTAAATCAAGCCTTGTTCTAATATCACGTTTTAAGAATAGCATGGATGGACTGTGCATTGTCGTAACGTTTGGAGCTTTCCTGTATTGCAATAAAAATGTACTTAGTTTCTGTTCCATACTACCATCATAATTTTGCATTGCTCTCAGTGATTGCTTCAGTGTATACACATAGCGTTCGGCTTGACAATTGCTCGACGGCTTGAATGGTGCGCTAGTTTTGTGTTTTATGCCATTATTCAGCATAAATCTCTGAAATTCGTAAGATGAAAACTGTGGTCCGTTGTCACTTACTAGTACAACTGGCAACCCAAATCTCGCAAAGCAGTCTCTGAAACACTCGATGGTTTTGTTTGTTGTGGTTTTCTTCATCGGATAAACTTCCAACCATTTGGAATGTGCATCCACTATTAACAGGAACATATATTCAAATATAGGACCAGCAAAATCCACATGCACACGCTCCCAGGGCGTACTCGGGTATTCCCAATGATGGACTTTAACTTTCGCAGGATCAGCTTTATGTCTGGCACAGTCAACACAATTTCTTGCAGCTTCTTCGATGTCTTTATCGATGTTTTTCCAATAAACGAACGACCTGGCAATCTCCTTCATCTTAACCATACCCAGATGCCCTTGGTGCAGATCTTCCAAGACATTTTTCTGGTATATCTTTGGAACATAAACTCTCTGCCCGTACATAATACATCCATCTTCTATGGTATATTGGGCTTCTCTCCCTTCTAAATTTTGGCCCTTCCTCAAGGCTTCCAAAAGTAGACCCAATTCCTCATCCTTCCCTGTTGCTTCCCGCAAATCCTTTGAAGTGATAGGTAGGGTTTCAATTTGAGACATCTGGAACATCGTAATGTCGTCTTTAACTTCTAATTCTTCTGAAGTTTTGGGAAATCGAGAGAGAAAATCTGCATTCCCGTGGTCTTTAGTATTTCGATAAACTATGTCAAACTGGAAAGACTGCAAGGTTAGTGCATAATGTAAAAGTCTGGTAGCTGTTAGTATTGGGAGACCTCGCTTTGATCCAAATATTGCAACTAACGGTTTATGATCGGTTATCAAGGTGAATCTTCTGCCTTTTAAATACAAATAAAACTTCTTTACTGCCCATACTATTGCAAGAGCTTCCTTGTCAATTTGGGAGTATTTCTGTTCTGTTTTCGTTAAAGTCTTTGATGCAAAGGCTATTGGTCTTTCTGTTCCATCTGGCAGTAGATGAGATAACACACAACCTACACCAACTGGTGAAGCATCAGTTGCCAGCAATAGAGGTAAGTTTGGTTCATAATGAACCAGCACTCTAGGTGAACAGATTTCTTTTTTTATTTGATCAAAAGCATCCTGACAACCCCTAGACCAATTAAATTTGATTCCCTTTTTAGTTAAGTTATTTAGAGGATTTGCTATAGTAGCCAAATTTGGACAGAATTTCCCATAGAAATTTACTAATCCCAAAAAACTCTTTACTTCCTGTACATCCTTAGGTACTGGGGCTTTCACAATAGCAGAAATTTTTTCATCAGTTTTGTGTAATCCATTAGAATCAATTTTATGTCCCAAAAAATTAATCTCATTTTGAAAAAACTGACTTTTACTTAAATTGAGTTTTAGGCCATGTTCTTTACACTTTTTGAAAAAAATTTCTAAAGCTTTAAAATGTGAACTTTCGTCAACTCCGGTGATTCTCGCATCATCCATAAATACCTTAACACCGTCTATGCCATGAAACAACCCATCAACATAGCGCTGCCAAATGGCAGGTGCTCCATTTAACCCATACATCAGCCTTTTACAGATAAACAATCCTTTATGCGTGTTAATTGTTAACAATTTTTGACTTTCAGGATGAACTTGCATTTGCAAATATGCATGTTTGAAGTCTATTTTTGAAAATTGTTTTCCCCCATTCAAGCTCGTGAATATTTCTTCGAGTCTTGGTAAGGGGTGCTGAGGTACAATTAAATTTGGATTTAGGGTAACTAAATAATCCGCACATAGACGTATGCTACCATCCGGCTTAACAATTGGTACCACAGGCGTAGCCCATTCCGAACTTTCTACCTTTTCTATGATGCCCTCTTTTTCTAGTCTTTCGATTTCGTTTTCGACTCGACTTTTTAGAGCAAAGGGTACCGTTCTAAACCTACAAAATATTGGTTTGACATTTGGTTTCAATTCCAACTGAACTTCATGGTTGTTTATTTCCCCAAGTTTGTTATCAAAAATTTCTTTATATTCCTCCAAAAGTTTATTTAAGTTCACTTTCGTTTCCACTTTTAATATTTTTATAGCATTCCAATCAAGATTTATCTTATAAAGCCATTCGCGACCTAGAATCGTATCCAAGTTTTCCTTTACAATGTACAAATTCAAATTCAAAGTTTGATTTTTATATTCTACTTTTACAGTGACATACCCCATGGGTACCAATGAGTCACCTTTATAAGTTCGAAAAACTAAGTTAGTAGGTTGAATTTTCTTATTTGAAATTTCCCTGAAATTTCTTATACTCATTACGCTTACCGTTCCCCCCGTATCTAATTCCATTACAAAGTTTTTATTCTCAATTTTTAAACTGATCATTATTGGAGGTCGTTTCGGTTTTTCCTCACGTAATGTACCTTCATCAGAATTCAATTTATACAACGGAACTTGGTTTTGGTTTTGGTTTTGATTAACCTCATTTAAATTTACCTGTTTTTGTTTCACAGATGTGGCATTAGCTTTCTTTGCAAAAAAAAACATGCCTTTTGGATATGCCCGATCTTCAAACAAAATTGCATTTACTAGAAATAAATTTACAATTTTGTTTATTATGGTTTGTACCTGTGTACCGCGTACAAAAGTCACCTTTCTTCTGCTTTTCCACAAAATTTTGTTTCTTGTTTGATTTCATGTAAGGTTTATTTTTTTTCCCTACATTTATTACATTGATTCCAGAAGAACGACCCATAACATCATTTGCCCCTCTAAATGCCTAATAGCTAACGCAATTTGCAAAGTTTTCTCTAGATCAATATTGTCCTCTTCAAATAATCTAAAATTGCCTTATCTTTTAAGCCGCTAACAAACACATCGCGTAACATAATATTCAACATATTATTATCATAGTCACAATTTATTGCAAGTGCTCTGAGTTCCGCTATGTAATTATTTATACTTTCCCCCTCATTCTGTTTACGATTAAGAAATTTATGGCGGGAAGGGATAATTAAAGGTTAAGGGCCTGTTCACATAGTAGTCCGTTGCGTAGCGTTAAGGAAAAGATGACGTTGAGACGAAAATAAACCAATCATAGGCGTTAAAAATTTCATTGCTAATCGTTTGGAGGCCTATGATTGGTTTATTTTCGTCTCGACGTCATCTTTTCCTTAACGCAACGCATCGGACTCCTATGTGAACAGGCCCTTAGGAGTCAAATGTTTTTTAAGAACATCTTTTAATTTCTCTAAACTTTGGTCAGAAGGGATGTCAGGAGCCAGCAGATTTTTTAGCAATTGATATAACTTCGGACTAAGTGATGAAATAAAAACTTTAGCCCTTTTATCAACCGTTACTTGTTGCACATCAAGGTATGTTTCAAAACGTTCAATAAAACTATCGAAGTTTTCATATTCTTCATTGAACTTCTCAAACTGTACGGTAACTTTATTATGAGAACCGTTTTCTTTATTTTGCAAAGGTCGAATCAGTTCCTGATTCTGACGCAATAATTCAGCAATTTGCTGCTCCATTTTCTCCTCTGATCAAAAAGATAAACAACTTTTACCTTGAGCCGTCTTCGGGTTTTTACCCTATCCTTTGGAAGAACACTGTTTCGATTTTACCGAATCAACAGGCTTCGGATCCCATCCTCGTCGCCAGTCTGTCGTGGCCGACTGTTGTGTGTGTGTTAAGCAATGCTCTTTATCAGTTTTCTCATACGTTTAATTTTTCTATGGTACATCTATATACAACAACAACCGCAAATAATCTATTAATACCAATGATTGAAGTTTGTAAATAATATGAATTTTCTAAAGAGTAAATATATTCTATTCATTGAATTGCCACAAATATCTTTCACTGACCAAAAATTATTTATAGTATAAGCATAGATTTTTAACCCTTTCAGTCCAAAAAGTTCATTACTCATTCTAAAATTATGAAATTCTTGAAATGTACTCATTTTATGTCCAATATAAAAGAACACAAACAAAAAATTTTTTTTAAATATATTTATCAAAATTTTAAATGATTCCAAATGGCATCATTGGGAATTAAGTAGTGCACGAGTTAAACCAACACCGACTCAAACACAGTGTGATTGAGTCGGTGTTGGTTAAACCATGAAGCTACAGAAGGAGGAGCAGCTCAGTGTTAAAAATGTGTATCACATTTTGTCGCCGCCACTAGATGGCGCGCGCGTGTAATAGCGGGCGGCTTAGACACGGACAACCATACGCTTTAATATGGATTTTTCGTATTTTTCCTAGCGAAAACAAGTTGCTTTATTTTAGTGCGTATTTAATATGAATTTATTTATTCAATTTAACAAGTGTATATTTTCATTCAAAATCTTTATTTCAAGTGCTTTTTTTTTGCTACAATTCCTTAAAATTCTTAAAGGAAATGAGTAAATAAACTTTTTCAGAATAATTGTGTATTGGTTTCAGAATAAATGAGTTCAGAATTTTGTAATAATTTAATAATTAAGGAAATGAAATTACAGAAAATAATTGTGAAGAATTTTTTTTATCATTGTTCATAATCTCTTATGGGAAAAAATGTGAGAAATAATACTGATTAACCAAAACATACACACACATAGTAATATAAGAATATTTTTATTTGCAGATAAGTATGAATAATAAATCATATATAACAGGCCTTTAAAAAGAAAAGCAACATTTTCTATCAATCACAAATAAATTCTTATCAGGACTAATAAAATAGGAAGTCAATTCAGTATTTAATCAGACATTACTTTAAAATATCTTCCTTTGGAAAAAAAATCAGTCAAAGCATCTCAGATTACACATTTTAAAACTGGAGGTATAATCGTCAAGTTGGTAAATTTCTTAATACAATTTTTTTCAGCAAATTAAAAAGAAAAAAACAAATAACTTTGACAAGGACAAATCAGCTATATTTTTGAATTTTCACAAAGTACGCATTTTATTGCATAAGCAGATTTTGTACGCAGATTTTGCATAAGCATTTATAGTAACAACATTGTTTATCATACAATGAAAACTTATTTACTCATCAACTAACTTAATAGTGATTAAATTCAATATTATGGTTCCAGCATTGTCAGAAATTTCCTTCAAGTTGGTAAATTATCGATTAGAAATATTTTCAGCAAATTAAAAAACAAATAAACAAATAACATTCATAAGGACAAATCAGCTATATTTTCGCATTTTCACAAAGTATGGGTTTCATTGTACTCACAGTAAAAAGATAGGAAAATATTAATTTTTTTAACAATTATACTCAACAGATTTTGCATAAGCATTTATAGTAACAACATTGTTTATCATACAATGAAAACTTATTTACTTATCAACTAGCTTAATAGTGATTAAATTCAATATTAAGAAAAGTTATTATACATCTTACTATCATTATTATACATCTTATATTAACACAAAACAATAATAATGTTCTTACATTAGGAGCAGCAAATATACTAGGATATCTCTGTCCAGTTTCTTTGTTTCTTTTTAAGGCTGATCGATAGCCAGTACAACAACCCGGAGCAAAACACGTGTTTGGCATATTTGTGCACAGAATAAATTTTAAAATTTGTAAAATAACTCAATGAAAAATCGTCACTTCACTTACATGTCGCGCCATCTACCGGTGAGCTACAATAATTGGGCCATTTTTCGAAAAATTCCCCATTGAAGTTTACGCTCCTTCTGTAGCTTCATGAGTTAAACATAGAGTTGATGTCATTTGGAATCATTGGGAGTTGATGCTAAGGGGGAAAAAGTAAATATTTTAATATATTTTGATCTATACATGTATCTGAAGCAAATAATATATTTTAATGAATAAATATTATATTTTAATGAATTTTAATAATGTATTTCAATAATATATTTAAATTTATTTTACATGAAATTTTGAATGAATCATGAAATTTTGAAAGTATGAATAATGAACTCTTCTCTTAAAAATCCAAGGGTGAATAATGAATCTTTCACGAAATTGGTCTTTCTCTCTAATAAAATTTTTTTTAGAGAGAAAGAAATTGACTAAAAAGATTTTTGTTTTTTCAATTTCTACTATTAGTTTGCACTCTCCCTATATATATATTTATATATCTTGTTCAAATTTTCAATCATTAATAAAATACTTTTTATTCATCCACTCAAGTTCAAATACATTTTTTTAAACTTGTAGTAGACGATACTTGATGTTAATACAGTTTTTTTTAAATATTAAGTCATTAATAAATTTAAATTAATTAATTTTAGTTTTACACGGGAACCCTTTCAATAGGAAGAGCGTCTCTTGCTCTTGAATGGTAATTTCCCTCTTCTTACTGTGTAAAACGTAGCACTGCGGTAGCGCACGCTCCTCCCGTCCTGTAGGTTGCGGGATCGAATCCCCAACCTGACGAACTTTTTCTCTCTCTTTCCCCCCCTCCTAATCTCGCACAGTAGGCAAGGTTCTGGCAGGCAATCCTTTTTTCAATTCCTACTGTTAGTTCACACTCAAATGTTTCTTTGTTGACCTAAGTAGGTATTGACTTTAAATTTTTTTTTATATTACTTGATTTACTGTTATGAAGTGGTCCTCTGAAGGAGACTTTAATTTTAATCATGATAAATTTTAAGTAAATATTGAATATCATGATTTGTTTAATATTGGTTGAATTTAATAAATAATTTAAAAAAAAACTTGTTCTACACACTTGTAAAAATTTTCATCCCTGCTTGCTCCACCATATTCATTTTTTCTCCAAATGTTATGCAGGTAATACACCCAGTGCTTTGGTGGATTTATAGAGGCATCAGGAAGGGTCTCGGCTCCGTCAGCTAATAATGCATCTTCATGATAATGGATGGCATCAGCAGGACTTAAACCTAATACATAAAAACAAGACTCGTATAACATATTCCTTCCCAAGGGAAAAAAAAATTTAACATTTGGAACAAAAAAGGACCCACAAAAACTTGACATAAGTAAATTCTTTTTGTAAGAAATATAAAATAAAGGGAATAACAATATTTTGTTCACTACTTCTTTAGTGGCTTTTTTTTTGTGGGTATTTCTCTGTTTCTAGGTTAAGTTTTAAAAGAGTTAGAAGAGAAAGTTTGACGACATACCTGAACCGCTACCACTTTTTTTGAAAAATTTTCATATTCAATGGTTCATATCTCAAAAACGGTAACACTTGGGTAGAAATATAGAAATAACATTTGGAGCGGAATTTTATAAGCTTTAATTTTTGGATTTGACATTTTTCTGTGCGATGCACCGTTTTCGAGATAAACGCCAAAAACTGAAAAAAGTGACCTTTGGACCACCCCACCCCCGCGGCTCCTGAAATCGAGGGGACTTTATTAGGCGTTGTTCAGGGGACCAACCCCTACACATTCCTGAAAAAATCTCAATCCCTTCATTTAATGCGAAATGAAAACCTAATTTGACTGGACTATAACACCCCCCTTTGAAAATTTTTGCGTACGCTGCTGGTTAAGTATAAACTCTGTACTGCAGACCTCCCGTCAGAAGAGACCTGGAACTGGCTTTAAGGTTGCTGCCTCCAGGAGGTCGATTCTCAAAATGAGGGGTCGGGATAATCAACACCACAATACCATTTCCCGCAGAAAGTATTTATCGCTCTTTGGGCATTAAGAAGATTATGAAGGTTTTAACTATTTAACCTTCGAGCGAAGGGCTTTAAGAAAACCATCGTATATTTTGATTCCTATTTTCCTGTAATCAATGTATTTTGAAACTTTTAACCCTGCATCGTACTACTTACTATTTCACGAAGTAATATGAGGGAGTTTCAGAAATCCTCAATAAAATTTGTTTACTTTTATTTTATAGAAATGGAATCATACAAAAATGTATTATTATAGATGCAGATTTCTGGGTATTTGGGTTTTTACAGGTGTTAGTTTTTCCTTTCGCTATTGGAGGCGTGATCTGTTTCAGTAATTTTGTTTTCATTTAAAATAATAAGTGTGGCCAGTTATATTAATAATTGATGCAAAATAAAAAAACAAATGGGCTTTCAGAAACTGATCACAGCCCGAATAAATGATAAAAATGACATTACTGAAGTGTGGTTTTTAATTATAGATTTTTTTTCATTGTATGTATTGTACATAGTTGATTACTGTAAGAGTTTCTGCAAATTCAGTTTTTGGATTTATGTAAGGCATTTCTTACATATCTTATTTTTTACAAAATTTTGAACTGCTCCCGAGCGACCACTTTCTGAGGGATCTTCTCTTCGGAGGAGACCAGTATTTCTATGTAAGATTTTGTTAGGTGCATTTTAATATAAGATTGTGTTATGTTAATTTTTACATTAGATAGATAAAATTTGAAGGTAATTATTTTCCATACTTAACCTTACTCGAAATTTTTAAAAAAAGAAACAAATAACAGGTAATAAATATCAACATGGATAAAGTAAGATTGAGTAAAAAGAAACTTACCATTGTTAAAATATTCAATGAAAGTTAGCCTCGTTACATCTTTCCGTTTCAACCAACCCCATGATTCAGCAACATTTAAATGATGGGAATGCTGAAACTTTATATTCAGGATGGCACAAAGTCACTCTTTTACATAAGGATCTCTATATCATGTATGCTTTGTATTCCGTTTAATCCTTATTTTCAATGAAGCTTGACAGTTTTTGTTTTTTTGAACAGCAGCCGTTTTCTGTAAATGAAGTACATTATAGGCTACAATATAATATATTGTGCATACATAAAAATATATTACATTAGCATATATTATAGAAGTCGAATATATTATTCGTTATATAACATTAGTATATATTATACAATAGATACTTTATAAAAAGAAAAAGAATATTCGTGGTTTCTATTCTTCCCAATTTACTTGTGTTATATGCATTTTGTCATTTCTTATATTTTACTACAAATTATGAAATGTATCATTCTATAATAATGTTCTATATTTTGTTTAATAAAACAATTGTTAGAAATTTAATAATAAACTACACTTGTTATTACCTATATTATTTATCTTTGCTCATTAATAAATAAAGCTGCCACTTTTTAATTACCAATATAGTTTCATATTTACAATGTTTTGGTTTATTTTTGCTTAGTTGGGATGTTCATTCTTTTCTTAATTATAGTATTGTGCATTACATTCTCATTCAGCTGTTTTAGGGTGAAGAAGCAGAGATAAACGATTTTTTGTTCGCTTAAACTTGTTTAACCTACTGCTAAATAATATTAGGTTACATAATTGTGGTGAAAATACCATATTATATTATTGGGTCCTCTCTCAGATAGCTAATGGGTACTCCGAACAGTATTAGTAACTGTTAGATAACCGTGAAAATAGCAAATAGATTAAATGCCAATTACATACAAAACAGATAAAAAAATAAAAGTATCAACAATAGCTAACAAATATAAATTCTTTAGTAACTGTTAGATAACCGTGAAAATAGCAAATAGATTAAATGCCAATTAAATACAAAACAGATAAAAAAATAAACTTATCAACAATAGCAAACAAATATTAATTCTTTAGTAACTGTTAGATAATCGTGAAAATAGCAAATAGATTAAATGCCAATTAAATACAAAACAGATAAAAAAAATAAACGTATCAACAATAGCTAACAAATATTAATTCTTACCTTTTTACCTAATTCTTTT
The DNA here is from genome assembly GCA_907164885.2 of Dolomedes plantarius. Taxonomy (NCBI): domain Eukaryota; kingdom Metazoa; phylum Arthropoda; class Arachnida; order Araneae; family Dolomedidae; genus Dolomedes; species Dolomedes plantarius. The sequence goes on along the minus strand of OU015499.1, from coordinate 141,173,668 downwards.
TAAACGATGAATGCTGGCAGACATAGTTTCTTGAGAAGTCGTATAATGAATTTTCTTTGGAAACAGAAGATCTTAATATCCAGTTAGTTTTCGTACTGTCCGAAAAACTTTTCAGCCAATCAGAAAATGATTCTCCATCACTGATATTCGATCTTATTTCACATTCAACATTTTCTTCATTTAAAATGGTGGAGGACACAATTTTAAAGACAATTGGTAAACTTTCATTATCCGCCATTGTTTTGTGCTAACAAACGTCGTTTAAAACTAACAAACGCTACACACAGGGTGAGTGAAACAGAATGTAAACAAAGTTCAAACGCATACGTAGTAAAGAACAAGTGCTCATTGGCCGTTACTGTTAGCCCCGCCTTCGTCCGCAAGACCCATGTACGTATTTGAAATTCGCGACCGGGCGAACCACTGTAGCATAAGCCGATGCTGGTGCCATTCGAGTCAGTAAGAACGAAAAATTCAAACTTAACAATTTATTTTTGCTAACATACGTATGTATCAACAGCTGTAAAATTTAACAAATAAATTCAATTTAACAACCGTGCTCACACTTGAGCAACAACAAAACAAACAGAAAGGGGAAAACACTTCCCGCGAGAAACTCCGATGCAGCAGGCGGGGAAACTCGGCCGAAGCAGCCCTGGTTGGCTCTCAGGCTATGTATACATGAGAGCGTTGCAACGCGCGTTTTCTAACGCGCGTTGAAGAAATACAACTGATCAAATGATTGCGTACACATGCAACGCTCTCTTCTACTAGAAGGCGCGTCACAACGCGCTTCTGGAGAGTTCCACGCAGATCGCGCGACTGCAGCGTGCCTCGAGTTCCTTTGTGTTGAATTTGACCGCACACATGGTTTGCGTTGAGCGAGCGGTCAGGGGCAGTTGACAACTATTTTTTGACAGGCATATTTCTATTTTTTTACAAAGTGCAGAATAAATAAGATATATATGAAATACATGAATTTTTCAAAATGAACTTATGCGAAATTTTCAAATGTTATTATTTTTAAAATTTTTTAAACATTTGAATTAAAATAGGGAGTTTGGTGTTACATGAAAGATATTAGTGCCCAATATACTAATGTATATTTTTTATTTTATGATTTTTGTATTTTATTATTTTTCTGATATAGAACCACAAATATACATTCCCCGAGTACATTATAAATTTACATTTCCATAAATTTTCTCTCCACTTTCTATCTACAGATGATATTTTTTAAATGTAACTGCATACATAACGCAGACATGGGTTGATAAGTCGGATATGCTACGATTGATCTATGATAGAGACAGAAAATCAAAAAAGTGGTTTCATAGGCTCTTTTTTCTATGTTGGAAATAGCATGTGTAAATTAATACATTATACCGAAAAACATGAATCAATCTCCCTGTTAGAGAACAAAATTCGTGTAACATTTCTGTTAAATCGAGATCTCTGCAAGCTTTGTGCACAAAGAAAAGTTTATTCAAAACTTCATTCAAAATGCAGCATGTGTAATTTTTTTTATGGTGTAAATTTAAAAAAAATTGATTTTTTAATATAATCAAAGTTAAATTTTCATTATATTTAAAATTGCTCTGCGTTTCATAATAAATAATTATATCATTTTTTAAACATTCTGATTAATTTTCAAAGTTTGAAGATTTTTGTAACCCTATAACACTGGCGGTACTTTAAAGTACCACTTCAATTAACTAGTGGTAATTAATTAAATTTTAAGAAGGTGAGTAATTTTTTTACATTTATTTGTTAGTTAGTATTGAATTAACATAAATAAAAATTTACGTGAGTTTTCGTTTATTAATTCATAATATGGTACATAAAGGGTACATAATATAGAAAATGTTTTCATTACTCAATGTGATTACGAGTCTTTCTTCTGGAGAAATGCTATCCCTTACAACGTTCTCACTAGGAGCCAGGTCATCCTTCACTATTTCTAATAACTCGTCAAAGGATGCAATCGACATTCTTAAATAGTTAAAATACTTGGGCTCATGTTTTCTTAGATTCGGTTAAAGTGTTACAAAAGAAGCGTGAGTCAATCTGTCATCAAAAATCGGATGTACCCAGTATTTTCTTTGCCTTCGTCTTCGTGCTTTATACCTACTGTACAAAATCCAAACACATGCTGCCTCTTCAACTTCCATAGCTATACTGGCGGCCAACGTGGCGTTAACGCTAGTAGTGTACACATTCGGTTTTTCTAACGCGCGCTTTAACGCGCGTGCCAACGCTCTCATGTGTACATAGCCTCAGACTCGGCTTAAATGCTTGCCGCGGTGATGACGTTACAAGCCGAGAAATTTGAATATTTGAATTTCAACCGCATGATGCGCTAGCGTGCAGTCTGTACCTCCACACATTAATTAAAATGAATATTTCAGAATTGGTATTTAATAATATGATCTATAATCTATTCTTAACGAATCTACATGAAATATTTTAAAAACATTGTAAAACTTTATTTTTAAGAAATCAATAATCAAAAAGTAACAAAAACTTTATCTCACAAAAGTCATCGTACACTTGTAAAAAATCTCTACATATTAGTAAATATTCTAATTTTTCGTTAAATTAATATTTAGTAGGATATCCTTTAGCATCCACAACAGCTTTTAAAATTTTGTAATTTCTGCATCAATGTTCATCCATTCTTCCATCATAATCGTTTTTAGTTCGCTTTTCGTGTGAATTTCGTGTTTTCGTACTCGAATCTCCAGTTCTCTCCAAGTATGTTCTAATTGGGTTTAAATCTGGCGATTGAAGTGGTGTTTTCAAAACTTCTGGACATTTAAAGACACACCAGAGGCGAACGTTGAGAGCTGTGTGCTTAGGATCGTTATCTTGATAAAAAAATAAAGTTTTTTCCAATACCCAAATTTTGGGCTGATAATTTTAAATTGTCTCTTAAAATATTTATATGCACAGCATTATTCATTATGCCATCAATAAATACCAAATTACCTAGTCCTGATGCTGAAATGTACCCCCACACAAGGACACCTCCACCGCCATGTTTAAGTGTTCCTACTAAGTTCTTGGGATTAAGTTCCTCATTTTTTCTTCTCCATACAATTCTGCGCCCATGGGAACCAAAATTGTTAAACTTGCTTTCATCGGCAAATAAGACATTATTCCAATACGTTTGGGGCTTATTTATCATTGATAGTGCGAAAGAAAGCCTAAGCTTTCTGTTTTTCTCACTCACAAAAAATTTTCTACAGGCAGGACGCCCATGTAATCCAGCTGCTCTCAAGCAAAAATTAAAGCCAAACGATATTTTAAATGCCACCACAATTAAAAATTAAAAATAAAGCGCCAGACGATAATTTTAATTATGAATTTATCCGAAAATATTTCAGTGTACGACGACTTTTGTGAGATAAAAGTTTTTGTTACTTTTTGATTACTGGTTTCTTAAAAATATTTACTATGTTTTCAAAATATTTCATGTAGTTTTGTTAAGAATTGATTATAGATATTATTAAATACCCATTCTGAAATATTCATTTTAATTAATGGATAGACCCCTATTTGATTGAAAATCGTATGTGTACGAACACTTTTGGGAGCCACTGTATATATATATATATATATATATATATATATATATATATATATATATACACTCAAGAGCCAAAACATTATGACCTGCTGGTTTCACCGTCATTCATCCACTTTGCATAAGTACTAACAACTGTAGGTCGCGAACAACCCACGAGTCGTGCAGTTTCGGAAATACTTGTTCCGAGCCTTCGAGCCATTACAATCTGCCCTCTATCAAAGTCGCTTAGATCCGCAGCCTTTCCCATCACACACAGAAGTAAGTGAAAGAATGCTTCTTCAGACTCTCCAGCAGCAGTTAAATACCACTTCCACCTGATCACGTGCCTTCCACGTCATCCAGGCGAATTCATTACAAAATGTAGGGGTGGTCATAATGTTTTGGCTCTTGAGTGTATATATATATATATATGTATATATATATATATATATATGTATATATATATATATATATATGTATATATATATATATATATATATATATAAAGGAAGAAGTCCTGACTTATTCACGTATCAACGCCCAGCAAAAACTATTGGAGATACAGATATCAAACTTTAGGAGATTATTACTTTTGTGCTGAAGGCGTCATTTAAGAAGCGATTTTTCAAAATTCGCCCCCGAAGGCGGGGGAGGGGGTAAAACGTGTAATTTACATATTCCTTCATATCTCAAAGAAGAAAATTGATATCCATAAGATTCTTGCTTTAAAATATAAGGAACATGAATACCTAAAAACCATCGTCAGGATTTTTCAAAATTCGGCCCCCAAGGGGAGGGAGGGGGGCTAAAAATGTGTTTACGTGTTTCATCACATATTCCTTCATATCTCGAAGAAGAAAACAGATATCCATAAGATTCTTGCTTTAAAATGAAAGGAACACAAGTACCTAAAAATCTATTTCAGGATTTTTCAAATTTCGGCCCCCATGGGGGGGGGGAGGGGGCAAAACGTGTTTTTCACATATTCCCTCATGTCTCAGAGAAAAAAAAAACACATATCTATAAGATTCTTCCTTTAAAATGTAACGAAATTGATTACCTAAAATCTATTTCAGGATTTTCCAAAATTCAGCCCCTAGGAGGGAGGGGGGGGGGCTAAACGTGTTTTTCCATGTTTTTTGCATATACTTCATATCTCAAAGTAGCAAACAGATATCCCATTCGTGCTTTAAAATAAAAGGAACACTAATACCTAAAAAATTGTTTCAGGATTTTTCAAAATTCGACACCCAAGGCGAGGAGGGGGGGCAAAATGTGTTTCTTACATATTCCTTCATATCTCAAAGAAGGAAATTGATATCCATAAGATTCTTGTTTTAAAATGTAGGGAACATGAATACCTAAAAATCAATTTCAGGATTTTTCAAAATTCGGTCCCCGTGGGCGAGAGGGGGCAAAACGTGTTTTTCCCATATTCCTTCATATCTCAAAGGAGGAAACGTATATCCATAAGATTCTTGGTTTAAAATGTAAGGAACTTGATTATCTAAAATCGATTTCAGGATTTTTCAAAATTCGGTACCAAGGGGGGGGGGGGGAGAGGGTGCTAAACGCGTTTTTCACATATACCTTCATATCTCAAAGGAGGAAACGTATATCCATAAGATTCTTGCTTTAAAATGTAAGGAAATTGATTATCTAAAATCGATTTCAGGATTTTTCAAAATTCGGTCGCAAGGGTGGGGGGGGGGAGAGGGTGCTAAACGCGTTTTTCACATATACCTTCATATCTCAAAAGAGGAAACGTATATCCATAAGATTCTTGCTTTAAAATGTAAGGAACTTGATTATCTAAAATCGATTTCAGGATTTTTCAAAATTCGGTCCCAAGGGGGGGGGGGAGAGGGTGCTAAACGCGTTTTTAACATATACCTTCATATCTCAAAGGAGGAAACGTATATCCATAAGATTATTGGTTTAAAATGTAAGGAACTTGATTATCTGAAATCGATTTCAGGATTTTTCAAAATTCGGTCCCAAGGGGGGGGGGGGAGAGGGTGCTAAACGCGTTTTTAACATATACCTTCATATCTCAAAGGAGGAAACGTATATCCATAAGATTCTTGCTTTAAAATGTAAGGAACTTGATTATCTAAAATCGATTTCAGGATTTTTCAAAATTCGGTCCCAAGAGGGGGGGGGGGGAGAGGGTGCTAAACGCGTTTTTCACATATACCTTCATATCTCAAAGGATGAAACGTATATCCATAATATTCTTGCTTTAAAATGTAATCCATAAGATTCTTGGTTTAAAATGTAAGGAACTTGATTATCTAAAATCGATTTCAGGATTTTTCAAAATTCGGTCCCAAGGGGGGGGAGAGGGTGCTAAGCGCGTTTTTCACATATACCTTCATATCTCAAAGGAGGAAACGTATATCCATAAGATTCTTGCTTTAAAATGTAAGGAACTTGATTATCTAAAATCGATTTCAGGATTTTTCAAAATTCGGTCCCAAGGGAGGGGAGGGAGAGGGTGCTAAACGCGTTTTTCACATATACCTTCATATCTCAAAGGAGGAAACGTATATCCATAAGATTCTTGCTTTAAAATGTAAGGAACTTGATTATCTAAAATCGATTTCAGGATTTTTCAAAATTCGGTCCGAAGGGGGGGGGGGAGAGGGTGCTAAACGCGTTTTTAACATATACCTTCATATCTCAAAGGATTAAACGTATATCCATAAGATTATTGGTTTAAAATGTAAGGAACTTGATTATATAAAATCGATTTCAGGATTTTTCAAATTTCGGTCCCAAGAGGGGGGGGGGAAGGGTGCTAAACGCGTTTTTCACATATACCTTCATATCTCAAAGGAGGAAACGTATATCCATAAGATTCTTGCTTTAAAATGTAAGGAACTTGATTATCTAAAATCGATTTCAGGATTTTTCAAAATTCGGTCCGAAGGGGGGGGGGAGAGGGTGCTAAACGCGTTTTTAACATATACCTTCATATCTCAAAGGAGGAAACGTATATCCATAAGATTATTGGTTTAAAATGTAAGGAACTTGATTATCTGAAATCGATTTCAGGATTTTTCAAAATTCGGTCGCATGGGGGGGGGGGGGGAGAGGGTGCTAAACGCGTTTTTCACATATACCTTCATATCTCAAAGGAGGAAACGTATATCCATAAGATTCTTGCTTTAAAATGTAAGGAACTTGATTATCTAAAATCGATTTCAGGATTTTTCAAAATTCGGTCCCAAGGGAAGGGGGGGGGGAGAGAGGGTGCTAAACGCGTTTTTCACATATACCTTCATATCTGAAAGGAGGAAACGTATATCCATAAGATTCTTGGTTTAAAATGTAATCCATAAGATTCTTGGTTTAAAATGTAATCCATAAGATTCTTGGTTTAAAATGTAAGGAACTTGATTATCTAAAATCGATTTCAGGATTTTTCAAAATTCGATCCCAAGGGGGGGGGGGGGGAAGATGGTGCTAAACGCGTTTTTCACATATACCTTCATATCTCAAAGGAGGAAACGTATATCCATAAGATTCTTGCTTTAAAATGTAAGGAACTTGATTATCTAAATCGATTTCAGGATTTTTCAAAATTCGGTCCCAAGGGGGGGGGAGAGGTTTCTAAACGCGTTTTTCACATATACCTTCATATCTCAAAGGAGGAAACGTATATCCATAAGATTCTTGGTTTAAAATGTAAGGAACTTGATTATCTAAAATCGATTTCAGGATTTTTCAAAATTCGGTCCCAAGGGAGGGTGGGGGGGAGAGGGTGCTAAACGCGTTTTTCACATATACCTTCATATCTCAAAGGAGGAAACGTCTATCCATAAGATTCTTGGTTTAAAATGTAATCCATAAGATTCTTGGTTTAAAATGTAAGGAACTTGATTATCTAAAATCGATTTCAGGATTTTTCACAATTCGGTCCCAAGGGGGGGGGGGAGAGGGTGCTAAGCGCGTTTTTCACATATACCTTCATATCTCAAAGGAGGAAACGTATATCCATAAGATTCTTGCTTTAAAATGTAAGGAACTTGATTATCTAAATCGATTTCAGGATTTTTCAAAA
>OU015499.1:141151372-141165534 GCA_907164885.2 Dolomedes plantarius | reverse complement strand
TTTTAGATAATCAAGTCCTTTACATTTTAAAGCAAGAATCTTATGGATATATTTTTCCTTCTTTGAGATATGAAGGTATATATGAAAAACGCGTTTAGCAACCTCTCCCCCCCCCCTCCTTGGGACCGAATTTTGAAAAATCCTGAAATCGATTTTAGATAATCAAGTTCCTTACATTTTAAAGCAAGAATCTTATGGATATACTTTTCCTCCTTTGAGATATGAAGGTATATATGAAAAACGCGTTTAGCACCCTCTCCCCCCCCCCTTGGGACCGAATTTTGAAAAATCCTGAAATCCATTTTAGATAATCAAGTTCCTTACATTTTAAAACAAGAATCTTATGGATATACTTTTCCTCCTTTGAGATATGAAGGTATATATGAAAAACGCGTTTAGCACCCTCTCCCCCCCCCCCCCTTGGGACCGAATTTTGAAAAATCCTGAAATCGATTTTAGATAATCAAGTTCCTTACATTTTAAAGCAAGAATCTTAAGGATATACGTTTCCTCCTTTGAGATATGAAGGTATATGTGAAAAACACGTTTAGCACCCTCTCCCCCCCCCCCTTGGGACCGAATTTTGAAAAATCCTGAACTCGATTTTAGATAATCAAGTTCCTTACATTTTAAACCAAGAATCTTATGGATATACGTTTCCTCCTTTGAGATATGAAGGTATATATGAAAAAACGCGTTCAGCACCCTCCCCCCCCCCCATTGGGACCGAATTTCGAAAAATCCTGAAATCGATTGTAGATAATCAAGTTCCTTACATTTTAAAGCAAGAATCTTATGGATATACGTTTCCTCCTTTGAGATATGAAGGTATATGTGAAGAACGCGTTTAGCACCCTTTCCCCCCCACCCCCCTACGGACCGAATTTCGAAAAATCCTGAAATCGATTTTAGATAATCAAGTTCCTTACAATTTAAAGCAAGAATCTTATGGATATACTTTTCCTCCTTTGAGATATGAAGGTATATATGAAAAACTCGTTTAGCACCCTCTCCCCCCCCCCTTGGGACCGAATTTTGAAAAATCCTGAAATCGATTTTAGATAATCAAGTTCCTTACATTTTAAAGCAAGAATCTTATGGATATACTTTTCCTCCTTTGAGATATGAAGGTATATATGAAAAACGCGTTTAGCACCCTCTCCCCCCCCCCTTGGGACCGAATTTTGAAAAATCCTGAAATCGATTTTAGATAATCAAGTTCCTTACATTTTAAAGCAAGAATCTTAAGGATATACGTTTCCTACTTTGAGATATGAAGGTATATATGAAAAAACGCGTTTAGCACCCTCTCCCCCCCCCCTCCCTTGGGACCGAATTTTAAAAATCCTGAAATCGATTTTACATAATCAAGTTCCTTACATTTTAAAGCAAGAATCTTATGGATATACGTTTCCTCCTTTGAGATATGAAGGTATATGTGAAAAACACGTTTAGCACCCTCTCCCCCCCCCCTTGGGACCGAATTTTGAAAAATCCTGAACTCGATTTTAGATAATCAAGTTCCTTACATTTTAAACCAAGAATCTTATGGATATACGTTTCCTCCTTTGAGATATGAAGGTATATGTGAAAAACGCGTTTAGCACCCTTTCCCCCCCACCCCCCTACGGACCGAATTTCGAAAAATCCTGAAATCGATTTTAGATAATCAAGTTCCTTACATTTTAAAGCAAGAATCTTATGGATATACGTTTCCTCCTTTGAGATATGAAGGTATATATGAAAAAACGCGTTCAGCACCCTCCCCCCCCCCCCCATTGGGACCGAATTTCGAAAAATCCTGAAATCGATTGTAGATAATCAAGTTCCTTACATTTTAAAGCAAGAATCTTATGGATATACGTTTCCTCCTTTGAGATATGAAGGTATATGTGAAGAACGCGTTTAGCACCCTTTCCCCCCCACCCCCCTACGGACCGAATTTCGAAAAATCCTGAAATCGATTTTAGATAATCAAGTTCCTTACATTTTAAAGCAAGAATCTTATGGATATACTTTTCCTCCTTTGAGATATGAAGGTATATATGAAAAACGCGTTTAGCACCCTCTCCCCCCCCCCTTGGGACCGAATTTTAAAAAATCCTGAATTTTGAAAAATCCTTTATTAATGAGCAAAGATAAATAATATAGGTAATAACAAGTGTAGTTTATTATTAAATTTCTAACAATTGTTTTATTAAACAAAATATAGAACATTATTATAGAATGATACATTTCATAATTTGTAGTAAAATATAAGAAATGACAAAATGCATATAACACAAGTAAATTGGGAAGAATAGAAACCACGAATATTCTTTTTCTTTTTATAAAGTTTCTATTGTATAATGTATACTAATGTTATATAACGAATAATATATTCGACTTCTATAATATATGCTAATGTAATATATTTTTATGTATGCACAATATATTATATTGTAGCCTATAATGTACTTCATTTACAGAAAACGGCTGCTGTTCAAAAAAACAAAAACTGTCAAGCTTCATTGAAAATAAGGATTAAACGGAATACAAAGCATACACGATATAGAGATCCTTATGTAAAAGAGGGACTTTGTGCCATCCTGAATATAAAGTTTCAGCATTCCCATCATTTAAATGTTGCTGAAGCATGGGGTTGGTTGAAACGGAAAGATGTAACGAGGCTAACTTTCATTGAATATTTTAACAATGGTAAGTTTCTTTTTACTCAATCTTACTTTATCCATGTTGATATTTATTACCTGTTATTTGTTTCTTTTTTAAAAAATTTCGAGTAAGGTTAAGTATGGAAAATAATTACCTTCAAATTTTATCTATCTAATGTAAAAATTAACATAACACAATCTTATATTAAAATGCACCTAACAAAATCTTACATAGAAATCCTGGTCTCCTCAGAAGAGAAGATCCCTCAGAAAGTGGTCGCTCGGGAGCAGTTCAAAATTTTGTAAAAAATAAGATATGTAAGAAATGCCTTACATAAATCCAAAAACTGAATTTGCAGAAACTCTTACAGTAATCAACTATGTACAATACATACAATGAAAAAAAATGTATAATTAAAAACCACACTTCAGTAATGTCATTTTTATCATTTATTCGGGCTGTGATCAGTTTCTGAAAGCCCATTTGTTTTTATATTTTGCATCAATTATTAATATAACTGGCCACACTTATTATTTTAAATGAAAACAAAATTACTGAAACAGATCACGTCTCCAATAGCGAAAGGAAAATCTAACACCTGAAAAAACCCAAATACCCAGAAATCTGCATCTATAATAATACATTTTTGTATGATTCCATTTCTATAAAATAAAAGTAAACAAATTTTATTGAGGATTTCTGAAACTCCCTCATATTACTTCGTGAAATAGTAAGTAGTACGATGCAGGGTTAAAAGTTTCAAAATGCATTGATTACAGGAAAATAGGAATCAAAATATACGATGGTTTTCTTAAAGCCCTTCGCTCGAAGGTTAAATAGTTAAAACCTGCATAATCTTCTTAATGCCCAAAGAGCGATAAATACTTTCTGCGGGAAATGGTATTGTGGTGTTTATTATCCCGACCCCTCATTTTGAGAATCGACCTCCTGGAGGCAGCAACCTTAAAGCCAGTTCCAGGTCTCTTCTGACGGGAGGTCTGCAGTACAGAGTTTATACTTAACAGGGAAATACCCAGAAAAAATGCCACTAAAGAAGTAGTGAACAAAATATTATTATTCCCTTTATTTTATATTTCTTACAAAAAGAATTTACTTATGTCAAGTTTTTGTGGGTCCTTTTTTGTTCCAAATGTTAAATTTTTTTTCCCTTGGGAAGGAATATGTTATACGAGTCTTGTTTTTATGTATTAGGTTTAAGTCCTGCTGATGCCATCCATTTTCATGAAGATGCATTATTAGCTGACGGAGCCGAGACCCTTGCTGATGCCTCTATTAATCCACCAAAGCACTGGGTGTATTACTTGCATAACATTTGGAGAAAAAATGAATATGGTGGAGCAAGCAGGGATGAAAATTTTTACAAGTGTGTAGAACAAGTTTTTTTAAAATTATTTATTCAATTCAACCAATATTAAACAAATCATGATATTCAATATTTACTTAAAATTTTTCATGATTAAAATTGAAGTCTCCTTCAGAGGACCACTTCATAACAGTAAATCAAGTAATATAAAAAAAAAATTTAAATTCAATACCTACTTAGGTCAACAAAGAAACATTTGAGTGTGAACTAATAGTAGGAATTGAAAAAAGGATTGCCTGCCAGAATCTTGCCTACTGTGCGAGATTAGGAGGGGGGGGGGGGGGGGAAAGAGAGAGAAAAAGTTCGTCAGGTTGGGGATTCGATCCCGCAACCTACAGGACGGGAGGAGCGTGCGCTACCGCAGTGCTACGGTTTACACAGTAAGAAGAGGGAAATTACCATTCAAGAGCAAGAGACGCTCTTCCTATTGAAAGGGCTTCCATGTAAAACTAAAATTAATTAATTTAATTTTATTAATGACTTAATATTTAAAAAAAAACTGTATTAACATCAAGTATTGTCTACTACAAGTTTAAAAAAATGTATTTGAACTTGAGTGGATGAATAAAAAGCATTTTATTAATGATTGAAAATTTGAACAAGATATATAAATATATATATAGGGAGAGTGCAAACTAATAGTAGAAATTGAAAAAACAAAAATCTTTTTAGTAAATTTCTTTCTCTCTAAAAAAAATTTCATTAGAGAGAAAGACCAATTTCGTGAAAGATTCATTATTCACCCTTGGAATTTTAAGAGAAGAGTTCATTATTCATACTTTCAAAATTTCATGATTCATTCAAAATTTCATGTAAAATAAATTTAAATATATTATTGAAATACATTATTAAAATTCATTAAAATATAATATTTATTTATTAAAATATATTATTTGCTTCAGATACGTGTATAGATCAAAATATATTAAAATATTTACTTTTTCCCCCCTAGCATCAACTCCCAATGATTCCAAATGTCATCAACTCTATGTTTAACTCATGAAGCTACAGAAGGAGCGTAAACTTCAATGGGGAATTTTTCGAAAAATGGCCCAATTATTGTAGCTCACCGGTAGATGGCGCGACATGTAAGTGAAGTGACGATTTTTCATTGAGTTATTTTACAAATTTTAAAATTTATTCTGTGCACAAATATGCCAAACACGTGTTTTGCTCCGGGTTGTTCTACTGGCTATCGATCAGCCTTAAAAAGAAACAAAGAAACTGGACAGAGATATCCTAGTATATTTGCTGCTCCTAATGTAAGAACATTATTATTGTTTTGTGTTAATATAAGATGTATAATAATGATAGTAAGATGTATAATAACTTTTCTTAATATTGAATTTAATCACTATTAAGCTAGTTGATAAGTAAATAAGTTTTCATTGTATGATAAACAATGTTGTTACTATAAATGCTTATGCAAAATCTGTTGAGTATAATTGTTAAAAAAATTAATATTTTCCTATCTTTTTACTGTGAGTACAATGAAACGCATACTTTGTGAAAATGCGAAAATATAGCTGATTTGTCCTTATGAATGTCATTTGGGGATTTTTACTTTTTAATTTGCTGAAAATATTTCTAATCGATAATTAACCAACTTGAAGGAAATTTCTGACAATGCTGGAACCATAATAATAAATTTAATCACTATTAAGTTAGTTGATAAGTAAATAAGTTTTCATTGTATGATAAACAATGTTGTTACTATAAATGCTTGTGCAAAATCTGTTGAGTATAATTTTTAAAAAAATTAATATTTTCCTATCTTTTTACTGTGAGTACAATGAAACCCATACTTTGTGAAAATGTGAAAATATAGCTGATTTGTCCTTATGAATGTTATTTGGGTTTTTTTTTTTTTATTTGCTGAAAATATTTCTAATCGATAATTTACCAACTTGAAGGTAATTCCTGACAATGCTGGAACCATAATATTGAATTTAATCACTATTAAGGTAGTTGATGAGTAAATAAGTTTTCATTGTATGATAAACAATGTTGTTACTATAAATGCTTATGCAAAATCTGCGTACAAAATCTGCTTATGCAATAAAATGCGTACTTTGTGAAAATTCAAAAATATAGCTGATTTGTCCTTGTCAAAGTTATTTGTTTTTTTTTCTTTTTAATTTGCTGAAAAAAATTGTATTCAGTAATTTACCAACTTGACGATTATACCTCCAGTTTTAAAATGTGTAATCTGAGATGCTTTGACTGATTTTATTTCCAAAGGAAGATATTTTAAAGTATTGTCTGATTAAATACTGAATTGACTTCCTATTTTATTAGTCCTGATAAGAATTTATTTGTGATTGATAGAAAATGTTGCTTTTCTTTTTAAAGGCCTGTTATATATGATTTATTATTCATACTTATCTGCAAATAAAAATATTCTTATATTACTATGTGTGTGTGTGTTTTGGTTAATCAGTATTATTTCTCACATTTTTTCCCATAAGAGATTATGAACAATGATAAAAGAATTTCTTCACAATTATTTTCTGTAATTTCATTTCCTTAATTATTAAATTATTACAAAATTCTGAACTCATTTATTCTGAAACCAATACACAATTATTCTGAAAAAGTTTATTTACTCATTTCCTATAAGAATTTTAAGGAATTGTAGCAAAAAAAAGCACTTGAAATAAAGATTTTGAATGAAAATATACAATTGTTAAATTGAATAAATAAATTCATATTAAATACGCACTAAAATAAAGCAACTTGTTTTCGCTAGGAAAAATACGAAAAATCCATATTAAAGCGTATGGTTGTCCGTGTCTAAGCCGCCCGCTATTACACGCGCGCGCCATCTAGTGGCGGCGACAAAATGTGAGACACATTTTTAACACTGAGCTGCTCCTCCTTCTGTAGCTTCATGGTACAATTATCGTAAGTTGTCGTCATTGCACACTGCTAATAAACATCTTGAAATGAATTAATCTAAATAATCCTAAAATGATTTGGCATTTTTGATTTAGAAGGTTACCATACAAGGTTTATCATAATTTTCTATTTCAATACTCTTATCGCCTTCTGGGCAGTGTTTGGTAAAGTGAAATTCGAAAGTGAATAATATTGTTTTTCTCATTAAAAACAGCGTGTCCAGCGTAATTTTATCAAAAATGAAGATTTTAAATAACTAAGGTTTACATAATAGCAATTTGTTTAAATATGGATAGTTTTCGAGCAAAAGTCTGCGCAAAAAGGAGGTAATGCTAATCATGGTTTAACTCCGTAGGGATTCCAAGTTTTGTTCTCCAAAGGTCTCTTAGATGGCCGCCTCACTCCGATGGCGTATAATCTGGCAACCACATGACTGTGACCTGGTAGCAGATCATAGTAATTAATCACAGGTAACTGCCTTTCATTATTCGTTTGTTCAATGGCAACGGTATCTCTAAAGGTTTATTTTGTTGCCTATTGCATTCAACTCTTCACAAGCTTAGTAATTAAATGTTAAAAATTGGTGCCTTTGGCTACAAACTTTCACAGCTTTTCGGATAGATCACGAACTAAAATTATACTACAGATTATGCTAGAAAAATTAACAGCAGCTAAAGTAGGTTTAAGTTACAGATATTTTTTTTCTTGTATTGCATTACAGAACTGTTATGATATGATGTTGAAAATGATGTATATCATTTCTACATTTTACTCTGTTTTGTTTTGTGAGTGAAATTAAATTTTAATACAATTCGTAGAACTATTAAACTGTTAAAAACTGTATATTCAGGCAGGGTTTATTGTTTTCAGCAAATACGTAGATTAGTGCTTTGTGGTCGATTTTGGCGTGCTATTAAAGCATATATACTTATGTTGTTCAAGGCATAAGTATAAGGGCTTTACACAAGTCGGACAAAATGTGTTTAACAACTTTGCTATTTATGACCGAGGAACACTATACGAATGATTTTGAAGTGTTAATAATTACGGTCAAATATAAAATATACGGGAAGAGTTCATATCCAATGCCGTTCAGCCAAAAGTTGTCAAACTCCACGAATTGAAGTTCTCCTAATGAGAAATGTAGGAAAATAGCATTTCACACTGTTTTAAAACTTTTAACATGACAATCAACACCAAGTATGAAAAATCAACAATAAGTGGCCAATAAAGAACCTTAGAATATTTTAAGACAGAAATATTGAATACAGCATTTATCACGTATAAATTAAATATTTCTAAACTACCCAAAATCTATCAATCGATTATGGAAAATGTTGGGAAACAATATATTCAAAATACAAGAATTTTATTTTTTAAAATCTTAAAAACTAGAAAACAAACATGTAAATGCTTCAAGAAAAAGATATATAATAGTGGAAAACATGAAGTAGGGTACGTGAGAATGCAAAATCATATAGTTCCACTTTGAATCTAAATAAGGTTGTAACAAGTTGTATTTGTATGAAAATTTGCATATATACTTTTAGTTATGTTCTACATTTATAGTTTTATTTTTTTTAAATCTATTCACAACTTTTTTTGCTGTAAATATTTAAAGTTTTGTGTTCTAACTTTCTCTCGCACTTGGGGCAAGTGAGAACGCAGGTCCCAATAAATTTATAGTCCCTTATAACAAAATGCGTAGGACAAGGGTAAGAATAGATATTTCATGCTGAACAAAATGCTATATAATTTTTATATTATTTTGTTGTGAAGGTATTTGTGGTTCAAATTAGCAATGTCTGAAAACGTCCGAATATTAAAAAAATAAGTATATTTGTATTATTTGTTTTAGAGTAACAAATGTATGTTAAAAGTTCAAAAAAGGTTTTTTTTTCCTTTTGCTTAAGCCCTACTGAATATTGTAGGACCAAAAAGGCATAGTTTAAATTAATTCATCGTGCCTTCCAGGCCTCAGCTTTTCCAGGAACTCTAATAAGTCACAATCTGGTACAAAAGGGAACTCACAAATAGTGACAACAGAATTAGAAATTCAATATATTCAGACACAATTTTTAATGTTCACTCCACTCACATTCACTAACAGTTAGTCTAAACAAGTTATTTTATTACTATTAACTTCTACAAACCTACAGAGGCTGTTCGCACATTTTTGAGACGATTTTGGTAAGCGGTAATAAAAAATCGTTTGCTGAAAAAGAAATAATTGCAATTGTACTATGTTTTTAAAAGTCAAAATTATCGTCTTCAGCTTGAAAGTTTTGTTTTTATTCAAAATGGCGTTTTTAACAAAGCAGTGGTTTGAAAGCTACATTTATGCTCTTTCCGAAGAGAAATATGCATACTCTGTTATCCAAAAACGATATGAGAGTCATGGTTTTGTGATATCTAAGGTGTCGATAGGTAATTTCGTCAACAAGAAAGGAAAAAAACGTCAAATTGGAGCCTCAAGTGGGACAAAAATTCCAAACAAGTATCCAAGGAAAAAACGGACATCTTCGACTATTGCAAATGTACGTTGTTTAATGTTAAAAGAAAATCCTCCTAGTCAAAGGACAGTTGCAAAATCATTACAATGCTCGGTGTCCACTGTAAACAAAATGATACACGTTGATTTAAATCGTAAGAAAGCGAAAAAAAGCAATGTGCATCGTCTTCTTCCAAATCATATCGCTGAACGCAGGACACGCTGTAGAATTTTATATGAGAAACACTTATCCAAAGAAAAATAGAAAACAATTGTCACAATAGATGAATCATGGGTGTATTTAAATGATTGCAACAAAAAAAGAGCCATTTATTATCATAAAACCTATAAACCGGATTTGAATAATCAAGGGTAATTTCTCAAACTCCAGCTGGTATTCCTTGAAATGTTCGAAAATACAAATTTTTTAAAAGAAATGCAAAGGATTTTCATTAATCGAATGTATAATTCATTATCTGAAGCTTATCTTGAATTTCATTGGCAGAAAACATCTGAGTGATCATCATTAAAATTCAGGTTGTTGAAACTGGAAAAGAAAACCATCTGACATTTCTAATATATCATCTGTGACCTTTAGTGAAGTAAGAGCAGAACTTAGCTGCATCAGGTTTATATCCTGTTAAACCATAAAACTAAATAATCAAAATATTTATTATAAAGATTATAACCCCAGAGCAACAGAATATAAACAAAGTATATACTTATATAGTCACCAAATTTGAAGCCATAAGAAATCCAGCACTTTTTGAAACACTCATGTGTTTGGTGATTTTTAAGTTTAATTTCATGTTTAAAATATTATAAAATTATCAAAATATGTAAAGCTTATTGAATTTAAGAAACTTTCATTTATGTGCATTAATTTTTTTAAAAATTTGAATAAAAACCATATACACTGTTAATTTTGAGCAAAACTTAGATACAACTAATTAAATTTTCCTTGTAAATGATGAACTAGCACTAAACTTGAGGAATTTTTATCGGCTTGGTGCAATGAGCAGCAATCAATGAGCAACAGTTTAGCTATTGCTTTTTCATATTCTTCTACCAGAGAACTGTTTATTTATAATTACATTTAAAAAAAATTTTTTTATTTATTCGTTTCTGTATTCATTTAATATTAAAATTTTTCATGACAACATTTAGTTAAAAAGTTTCAGTCTAATCATTCATTACAACAAAGATAATGGCAATAGCATTAAATGCAATACTCCTAAATATTCATCATTTTAGGTACATCATTCATTATAATATGCTTGTTTAATTTTTCAAATAATTGTATTTAAAAGAAGATGATTAGAATTAATTCTTGATATATAAAACTGAAATTCTTTTTAAAGAAAAATTAAATTATTTAACTCTTCAAAACTCTACACAATTATTAGTATATTATATTTAAAAATGTTTAGTTTTCACTGCACCATATATTATAAAGATTTCTTTGTTAGAAGCACTGCAATATTTACAAAATCTGTATTAGTAGACATTGCTGACTGCCTTGATATGATATTTTAAAATTTTTTAGTGTAAAAATTGTACTTGGGCCAGTTTAAAATAGATTTAAATTATCTATTCTCTTTCATGCATATTCTTTATACTGAATAGCTGTTTGGTATTACAAAATTTATAACTACTTTCTTGCCGTTCATGTCTGGGATATTTTTTTAATATGTACAATTTTAGTTTTTAAGAACAGTGTCAGTCAAATTTCTATTCATAGTGTTAGTATTTATGTTTCCAACCCCACCCCGCTCTCTCCTAAGGGTAAAAAATATTCATTGAATGGAAAGTAACTACAGTTCAAGTGTCAAAGTTCAAGTGTACAGTTTTAAAATTCTGATGCTCTATTTTCCTCAATGCTCCAGAAATGTGTCATATAATTATTCTGTAATGGAATATGCATAAAATAAATTATATTTCTTGATGGGAAAAAGTTAAAACATGCATTTGAGGATTATATTAAAAAATTTATGTAAAAAATTACTGTGTCCAAAACGTGCAAATTTAAGGTGGTAAGTTTTCAATTTGCACGAGGGAAATATGCATGAACATTCTATATAAGTTCTTTTATGAAAATAGTTTGCAAAAAAATTTCTAATTAGAAGTCGATCATTGGCCATTTTTTTCTTTCCTTTGCAGTCATATACTTAGCTTTCCATTTCATGCTGAACTTTCTTATTATGAGTTTCTTGACAGTTAGTTTACATATAACTTAGTTTTAAATAATTTATAGAAACATGAAAAAAAAAATTTGAAGATTTTATGTGAATTCTACATTTTAATACTTAAAAATTTAGAATTTTCTACATTAACTTAATATATTATACAGAGTATAACAGTTAATTACTTGGCACTCGAAAATTTGACATCAGAGTTCTTGTCATTTGGGCCTTTGATCAAGGCCAGCCTTAGTCCTTGTGGGGACAAATTGCAGAAATTTCGGGGGTTCCTTCAAAATTCTGATATACATTAAATGCTAAAGATTTAATGTGAAGCATAAAAGACAAAATTTAGGAAGGTTGTCATATTTCCTTTTTTTTGTACTTTTATAGAAATAGGAAAACTAAAAAGTAGCTGGACTACATATATTTAAGATATTTAAATATTAGTTTTTTTTTTACATTATTTGCAGAAAAAAGTTATTTCCAATCAAATTTTACAAGATTTTTTTATCAACAAGATCATTTATAAATTGATGAAATTTTAATTTCCTTATTTCTACATGCTCTGTACACACTATTGCAAGACAGTTAAGTCTCTTCTGCGATATAGTTGACCTCAGGTATATTTTAATTTGAATCTTGAAAAGATTTTTCTCAATGCTATAGTTAGATGAATTGTTAAAAATATCTTTAAAGGTATAAAAGCATTCGAGAAGCCATTAGCCTCCATTTATAGCAATTGTAGAATTTCTGTAGGGTTTCTGAATAATAGGTTTTAATACTTCTATTTCTTTGACCAGCATGTAACTGTCTTTGTCTAAATCTTTTATAGACTTTCCTGGTAATTATTCTGCATAATTTTTACATTTCTCAAAAAAATTTCTAGTACTGATGCATGTTTGTGATGTTCATTCTGTGGAATCGTCTCGAATTAACTTGTCTAGCTTTATACAATATTTGTTATAAACAATTCACCTCAAACATTTCTTTCCAGTTACTTATTGGTTCATCTGCATACTCATAATTAAATATCCTTTTTCATTTTCGTAAATGTTTTCCCTGAAATTCTGGAGTGACTTCTAAATCTGTCAGAAACTCTATGGCTCCGACTAAATATTGTTCGAAATCAGATTGGCCTATATTTTATTGGGTAGTCTAAAAGGTTTCTAAATCATCACAGGTAATCATCAGTAGGTATATAGCTATATTAAATCCTTCACCTATTTAAAGATGTTTTTCAGAAACTTTCAAAATTTGCAGGCCTTGTCTCACAAGAGAATCTGTGTGATGAATTAAACAGTTTAAATTTTATGTAGGTTATTTATTGTGACCACAGATTTTGTTTTTAATTTACTTATACTTTTAAAAGATTTAATTTGTGTGAGTATTACTGTTCTGTATACTATGCATATATGTTTCTTAAATCGCTGTTTTGAAAAATATGGTATTAAACTTTTGCTGTTACTCTAAGTGCATACATTTATGACTGAAGAATAAGATATTTCATACTCTATGATGAAAAATTGTTTGTACTGACAATTGCTTTTCTATATCATGTTAATGAAGAGGTAGGTGTGATTTTCTCTAACCAA
Organism: Dolomedes plantarius; assembly: GCA_907164885.2. Taxonomy (NCBI): domain Eukaryota; kingdom Metazoa; phylum Arthropoda; class Arachnida; order Araneae; family Dolomedidae; genus Dolomedes; species Dolomedes plantarius. The sequence continues at coordinate 141,152,334 of OU015499.1, read as the reverse complement.
AAAGGTGTTATAATAGGTATAGCTTAATCTTCATTTGATTTCCTGTAGCATTGAATTGTATTGTAGAGTTCTGACTGAAAAGAATTCCAGTCTATGTGGATATCTCGAAATCTTTTGACTTTATACACAAATTTCAAAAATGTTATGAGATTACCTTATCCTGTAAGAACAAAAGGGTTTTCCATCACACAATTGTTTTATTTATTTTAATAGCTAGTGTAAAGGTAACTTAAGATAATCAGAATGTAATTTGAATTATTCTTAATTTATCTAATTTCATTTTTATAATTCTAATTCTTAAGTTTGCCAGATTTCTAGCAAAACTATTTTAATATTATTAACAAAGAGTTTGAACAGTTTAAAAGATAAATCTCCAATTCACATTTACTGTCCGAGTTGTACATTTTTATAGACATGCATATTAATTTCTAGTGCATTTATTATGTAGTAGTCTTCTTTGTACATAGCTCGCTAAGTAGATGTATGCAAAGCCGAATTGGAAAAATATTTGTAGCAAAGTATTATTAAGGGGGCGCTGGACTGAGCCTCCGATGTTTCGAAGCCAATGTTAAGTCAATGGGGAAGTTCTTAACAAATTGCAAATTCGCATTTAAATATTTTGAGAAAATTTTTTCTGCATAAGATACCTGACGACTTAACAATTCGTGTTTGTTTATCAATTTTTGGTTTTCTCTTAAAATTTAATTTTAAATGACTCTCGAATTTCTGAACTGAAAAAATAAGAGGTACTTTTGCTTTAAACTCTTTATAAGTACTCGAGATCAAATAATAATACAATATGAAATAATACGCGGGATTCCTGAATCTTTTGACTTTTCAAAGATACTTTTTTCTTAATTTTACGCAAATTAGGGTAAGAGTAATTTGTCAGTAAAAATGGGGAAATTTTGTAAAAATCGGAACATTTCTCCAAAAACCACGCCTCCCGCCGGCAGTGAGGT